>OMLP01023552.1:104133-121272 GCA_900302685.1 Spondyliosoma cantharus | reverse complement strand
GCAGAATATACTTAAAATAAACATGTAGTTCAAACAGATACGTCAAGTGCAGCAGCAGCAGCTGTCTGTCAGCCCCCTATAAAATAAAATCAGCCTATAATCCATATTTATTTCAGAATGATTTTTATGTAGTAAAAACAGTTCTGAAATGGAAAAGAGCATATGTATGTGTATATAAAATATAGTTCAAATTCAGCTATCACTAAAGTAGAATGTTTGGTCAGTAGTTTGGGACGCTCACGCCCTGCTTTGCAGTAGAAACAGAGGAGAAAATTCACCCCAAATCCAATGCCACCACCTGTGAGTTTACAGTTGTGGAGATAAATTAGACCTGCATGCAGGACTACAAGGGAGACAGTGAGCAGTAACCAAGTAACTGTCATGTTGTTCTTTTCACAAATATGGGAATGATAGTCAAAAATATCATTAAAATGCATAGTTTTATATAAAACGGAATAAAAAAATTTCGCCGGCCTATACAAGGGCCCAATTAAATTTCTTTTCATGGGGCCCAAAATCCATGGCGGCGCCCCTGGATATAATACGTAGGAATCATGTCTAATGAAGACCAGACCCGTGTTATATATTATGTTGATGTCGGTACTTAAATTGTCCCAAATGTTTCCATCAATGGTCAAACCCAGAGAACTCAAGATAATAGAGCATTTAATTTGGTTGTCCATCACAAGCTGGTGAATGAGATTAAATTCAACACAAATAAAACTTTAAAACATGACCTCCTCTGTGAACATTTGTGCCCACTAGTGAAGTGAATTGGGCCGCAGGATAATTTATGTTTACTTGCGTTACTCAACAGCCTGATTAGCCGTAAGCGCAGTCTCCTCTGTGTTATGTCTTCATGAAGTACAATACATTTCCCCTCCAGCCTCAATCAGAATTCATCAATACATGAACATGAACCAAAACAATGGAGGTCACCACTGCAGATCGCTGCAGTCAGATTGATCAACAAATCCACTTTTCAATGTGAGCCCCCCACACACACACACACGCACGCACGCACGCACGCACACACGCATGCACACACACACATATACAAACACAGACAGCAGAAGTTGTTTAGAAGTATTTTCACCATTGCTTTAAGATATCTTTTTGCATCAGTGCACCACTGGGAACTCAGTTCAGCATTCTCCAAACAGCTGCAAACATTCATAAACTTGTAACAGCTACAGGGCCTCATTTATAAAACTGTCCTTAGAATCACACTTAATCTTGGGATCATTTCGAATCAGGTTTCATAGATAAATACTTTGATGCTTTCTGCTTGAGTTATACTTTAGATCAAAACTTATCCCGAGTCTTTTTTCATAGCTGAGGCCCCTGATCACAATAATCAGCCATCTTTGGTGCTATTCCAAATGTGGAACATCAGATGTGACATTATTTATGCATTGTGTGGGCAAATGCTGTCATCGTCAGCACCGAGGCCTGAGTGGGAATGCTATCCCCCCAGACATCGATCTGCTTCCAGGTTTTAAGTTTTTCCCTTTGATGTAAACACCAGGAGTGTGGCAGAGGGGAATGCTGACCATTGCCCCAGGGGCCTCCTACATCCAGGCCACAGATGACATCATGGTGCGATTTTGAATTGTAGTGAGGAGCATTCATTTTCTTTCAGGAGCATGAGGGTCAGCTTGCGGACAAAACACAGGTTTTCCATTACACTCTCCCGGAGCTGGTTGTCGCCTGCGGTTGGATATTAGGGAAGTGGGAGTCCTATCTGTCACAAGGCAGGTCCCACAACACTCAGCTGGCCCAGTACTGTCAGCCATGAGAGAAAAATTGACCCAAAAAAAAAATGATTGTGGGGGAAGAGGTCTGAGATAGAGAATATGGCATGAAGAAAATTGCCTGTGATTTTTTTTCCTTTGAAGAAAGAGGGTTGCAAGAAAAGAGGCCTGGGAGACCACACAAAAGTCTCTCAAGAATGAAACTCGGTTCAGCCAAAGGGCTTGGTTATGCTCGAACTAATTCGAACACTGTGTCGTCCAACCACGTCAGAGGGAAAAAGTGTTTATAGCTGTGCGGAATGGCCACTGTAACAGGCAGGGTGAAAATTCAGCTGTCATATGGGAATAAAGAAGAGGACAATTTCTTCTGGGAGACATTTGTGGTGTAGCACCCATATGTTCACACAAAAAGTGACAGAAATTTAGTGTTAAGAATGGAAAAAAAAAAAGGGTACGAGAGAAGTTCAAACCCAGCTGTCTATCACACCTCCACATACCTGGCCAATGAGTAATGCCATGCACGTCCGATTGTCAGATTCAAAAAGTTCATCCAACCATCCAACAATTCCTGTCAATGGAGCACAGTGGCCCCTAATGGCTATGTATTCCTATAAATCTTGGATAGTTGTGAAATTTGCCTTCTCACATTATCAATTAATTAAATATGTATCTTCACACATGGCAGGCTTTCTCACGTGAAAAAAAAAAATTAACGTGAAAATGATGTCAGTGTAAACTGGAAGTTTTAACAAGTGAGTGGCTTTTCTCACATGTGAATGAAAATTAAAGCAAAAAGTAAGAAATGTAAGCACTAGTCTCATGGCAGTAATCCAAAACATGAAAACTGGAAATGATGGAACGGAGGGCAGACCATAGATTATCAGATTAAAAAAACAAAGCTCACACAGTATTGGCTCAGTATTTGTTTGACCTGAGAAGACATTAAATGTGGAATACAATACTTGGCATTACTTCAAAGATCATTATGGCTGAACTGATGGTCGCGCTGTCTGCTCTCGAGCTCGTTATTATACGAAGACGTACCATTGTCACTTCTGCCCCTCCCACACACCGCGCTGATTCAATAGCACACCGCCAATCAGAATGGCCATTGAACAGCTAGCACACAACCAATCCAATGGCATCCAATCCTCAGACCACCAACACTCTCAGGCTTTGCAAGTTGAATCTGACCAGACACCATCCATGCGGTACCGAAAGCTTCCAACACAGCTGAACAAACTGAACAGATTTGTTCTCGAACTCGTCCGAGTCTCTCCAAATGTTTCAGATGTCCAACGATTGGGCCAGTGCGTTTCTGCCTTAAGAGGTGGCAGCACACTGTGACTGTGTACACTTCAGAAACTGACTGAGCTGTTATCTTAAGAGGAACATATGCTATATAGCCTAAAGTACACTCAACTGCCAACGTGTTAGGTACACACAATAAAATATGAGTATATGTTGAGTGATATGCAAAATTAATGTTGCTCTAGGGCCATTACTGCAATGGAACAATCACGCTTTTGTAACGTCATAGCTCTGCTTCTCCGGAGAAAGACTGCGACGAGTTATCCTTTCCAACCCGCGGTTTAAGTTGTGAAAGGATTTATCCAAACCAAAGAAAGTGTTTTTCTTGCCTGAGTCTAAACAAACTGCAACAGAAAAGTGGAAGAAAAAAAAGAGTTCTGTGCTTAACCCATTCAGCCACAACAGCTTGCTTTGAATATGAACATGCTTTTTGCTCAGCTGCAACGATGGATGACCCCGGAACAATAAACCAACACAGCGATATCACATAAACCTATTAAGTACACCAAGGTACAACAAATGTAGTCGCAAACAAGCAGTCCTGGGAACATTTCTAACATCAGGAAGGTTATAATGGTCAGTTTTTCTGTTGACAGAGTTTTAAAGAAGGTGTGGATTCAATTGGTGCTGTTGAATTGTCTTGGGTTGTGATGGGAGGTGTATCTTCTATTCTACGCTTCTCAGTGTAATGCAACATAGTTCAACGGTGCCACAAAACACATTCCTGAAAATGACTGTGGAATTGAATCAACACCTATTTAATACAGTTTCAACAAATAGCAAGCATTAGCATGATCTGTTGGTATTATCTAGGTGTTCCAAATACACTGGCAGCTGACTGTGTATCTGCTCCACCAACATTAATCCCCTTGTTTACCACTTCACCCAGAATCAGATCTCTGACCACAGACCTGCAAAAACCTCTAATATGTCAAACTTTTATATATGGTCTACGCATATACGAATAGACCAATATGTATTATGTCCCTGGTAAAGATGTTTATGTAACCACACCCGCCTACACACAACCTCTTTACGTTCCAACTTGAACATGCACAGTACTCTACAGTCACAGCACAGTGATGGATATCGAACATAAGTAGAAAATGAAATGATGGTGGCGATGTGTTTCCACACGGGGACCCGGCTGATCCTGCATGCTCACCCGGGCCCTGATGTGTTAGGTCAAAAATAATAATGATGAGAAACATTTGAACGCTAACGAATACAGAATCTGTTGAGTGTTCTCCACAGAGCCAGCCAAATGCTGCATGCCTGCGTGCTCCCGCGTACGTGTGTGAGTGTCTGTATTTTTGCTCGAGTGTATGTGGGCCGCCAGCTGCTGTTCTATCGTAGGTGGAACCATGCTTCAGAAGTTTGGTAGCAGTCAGTAATTTGGGTTAAAGGGACTCGATGCAATCATAAGTGATTATCTGAAAGGTTTCGTCCTGTTAATAGGGTCCGTTTAAGAAGTTCAGGTGACCCTCTGCATTTCAATTTCATCCGAGTGCATTAGTCAAGAAAATTGTTCTGAAAGGGGAATGTTTATAATGTTTTTTTAAGGTTTGGTATCAGAAGTGTAGTTCTGTTTGCGGTCCATTTCCACTCTTAGTCCAAATAGTATTCAGGCCTATCTGCTGGCATGTCTGAGGATGGCCCGCAAATATCACGTTGCTGCTAGCTAAGGGGAGAGTATGATGCTATGGTCCGAGGAGACAGATTCAAAGCGCTAGCTACCTGAAACATTAATGCTGACAAGGAGATGCAGTCCAACGTGCTCCTTTCTCCAGCACTGAAAAACAAAGCGTGGATATAAATCCAACTATGCAAGAAAAGTGAGCTCTTAACTTTTAGCTCTTATGACTGTCTCCAAGGTAAATTACACTAAATTATTTGTTTGCTTGATATTGTTTATTTCTGATTATTTTACATGAAGCCCACTTTAAAATCACTTTGAAATGCATGCGTGTGGGCATGCATATATTTATGGGAGTACGTGTCCCTGTGTTTGTGTGCTCAAGCGTTTGTGTTTAGCAGTGCGAGACGTTCAAGATTAAAATAGGAACGTGATTAGATCCAGGTGAACACATGTATATGTACTGATCTGACTCAAGTCTCAGTCAACAAGAATCATTTGTATATTCTCATGAATCCTTTACTATCTGACACAGGTGTTGTAGGCTCTGAGCCATACCCCACGGAAACTCAGTGCAGTGAATGATGATATAGTAAGAAAGTGCGATAGTTACAAAAGACTGTGTGTCTGTCCCTTAACCCAATCTTTTCAGAAATCTCAACCAGACCGTATTCCACTCCCCGATCTCGCTGTGTGACCAGCGTCTGCTTACGGTTCTGTATTGTCCAAATGTTTTCTGAAGGTGACTCAACCTCTGTGAGAAAGCAGTCTTTGTACCAACACCTGCTGAGTGACTTTGTACAATGTGGACAGTGTCGGAGTGTGTAACATGAAGCCGTGGCTGAGAAGCAAACATAGCTGACTGATCCGGCACTCAATCAGGGATTGACTTCTCTTTTTCCATCTCGCCAATCCTACCATTCCTCTGTTGCACCCACCCCCTTATCCCTTCTCCTCATCCCGCTTCAGCAGAATAAATCAGGATAGAGAGATAGGTACTCACCCAAATAATCAAACGGCTCATGAGATTTTGCACTGGAAAATTAGTCCGGATCTGTAACAATAGCTGCACGGTGACATTGGTTTGACTTTCGAAAGGGAAGGAGAGAAAATATTTCTTCTATTGAAGACACTTTCTTCCATGTCAGTGTACACATGAGACCCCCATTACCTTTGTCACATAGGATTAAGTATTCACCACAACAAGTAACTCTAATTATTATATGGCATATGGAGCAGAATTATAGACCTATATCAGATCAGAACTGGCCCTGTTTTGATAACCTGTCTGCTTGTTCTCCACAGAGTTGATAATTAGCCTTCTTTTTAATGTTCTCGGGTCTTTGTCAATGAGAACACGGGAAGGAAAAAAGGCAGGGCATAAATTACACATAATTTATGCAAATGGGAAAACCATTTTATCATTAGGGGGACTATGATAGAAGAAATTGTGTGTCCGTGTGTTGCAAATGTTCCACTGGGGGACAGCTAAAGATGAGGACAGGCCTCTGACAAGCTGAAAGCCTACTCAGAATTAACAAAACCACATGACACTGTTATTTACCAGTTTGTACACATTGTTTTTGTCTTATCACCCAGAGAGGGGCCCACGTTAAATGACGAAGTAAATAAACAGAGAGACTGTGAGTGAACATGATCAAAGTGAGGTGCAAAACCTTGTGCATGATAAAATAATAACCACTCTAACTCACAATGCATCAAACCTGTTGGCTGTTTCACTAACTATGCCAGTGGTGCAGCTCAGGGGATGACAGTGTTGTTCTATCTGTCAGTCCCAAGTCTACCACCTTGGTCCAGACTAAAATGACACAAAATCTATTAAACCGCATATGTGAAAAAGTAGTATAAAGTGTTTTGTGGCTCCAGAGGAAGCTGTATGCATTCTGATACACTGCCTACAGTGATGTTGCTCTGTGGCTAAGTTGCAGTAGAGCTCCCAAAGACCTGTAAACATACCTTTAAGCATACAGTTCATAGAGTGCCCCTGGAAAATGAAAGGACTGGGGAAATGTATTTTAGTACCCTTGGAAAGTCTGTATTAGCCTACAGGCTACTTGCATGAGCTCATATTAATGTTTCTACTGAGCCTCGCCGCAGATTAATATTTAGAGTGCAGCAGGCAGCTATCGGAGCAGACTAAGAGACCATATAGTCGAAATGAAAAAAAAAGTCGAAAGAGAAATCTACAGCAGTTATCCAGTCTAAGTGTGCTGCCGGCTATTCCTTGTTCCTCTTAACAGCACTCGCAACACTGCCCGTCCCTCTCCATATGCTGCTTTTGATTACTACAACAACCCAATAAACACACACACAAACACAGAAACACACACACGCACGCACACACGCACACACACACACACACACACACACACGCCATGCAGCTCACAGCTGTTTTTGTGCAAAGTGAGTGTGAACAATGGTCAGGTCACTGAATTTCCACCCATTTTTATCCCCTCTATTTTGGGACCCTCAGGAGAATACCCTGATTAGTTTTCACCTTCAAAAAATAATCAGACTCAATCAGTTAGAAATGCTGCAAGTATGTCTCAAGTGAGCTCTGTCTGTAATGTGTAAACATTTTCTATAATCTTCATCATCGTCATCTCCTGTGCTGTCACCATATTTCTCATCATCATTGTCACCTATTCATGATTCATTACATCATTATCTATCCTCCTTTATGGTGCAGTTAGAGTGTGTAACTGTACCTTACACCCCTGTGATTGTGATTTATGACCAGGGAAGCAGTGATTATGACTCTGTTACACACAGATTGACCGCAGGTACATGTTACGCTGACTTCCCTCGTGTTCTCTGTATGAGCTCACATGAATGAATGGGCTCACTTCCATTCTGTACCGACTGTTCACTGACTGTCTTTCAGGCGCAGGATGGTGGTTCGTGTCTGTTCTATGCAGCAATACGGAGGTTAAGCTAAAGGCCTGCGAGCAGTAGAACAGTGGCAAAACTGTTTCATCGAAACTGACCCATGCAGGGACTTCATACAGGACTTCTTAGGGAGATCAATGCAGGATCATTTGCAAGATTACATTTAATCAGCGCTAAATACCACCTTGAAGGCAACCAAAGGAACATCACATCCACTGGAGAGGACCACTGGCTGTCTGACTCGAGGGACCAGACTGTGACCATAACCCTTCAAGGTTCAAAGTAATTTATTACACAACAATTTGAGCCTGGGTGAATGTAAACAGCGGCAACAAGATGGTGATAACAAAAAAGTCAGACATCAGAGAATACTGTTCATCAACTTTGGGCTGCATTTGAGCACCAAGCATCAATGATATAACACCTTTCCTCATGCTACCTTCTGTTGGCTCTGCAACACCTTGATGCAGGATCCTGGGGTGGATAAAGGTCTCTGTAAAGATGTGTGGACAACACTCTCTGATTTCCCATTGCTCGTCCAGCCCGTTTGAGTCCCATTTCCTCAATTTAATTTACCTGTGACCGGAAGTTAGCCAGGATCAGCCTAAAATTCAAGTTGGATTCCTCTCTTCCTCTCCTTACAAGTACTGTAAAGTGCTTTGAGTACTGGAAAAGCGCTATATAAATGCAAGTCCATTTACCATTTAACAAAATTGTGTTGCATCTACATTTGCGGCCATTACTACGATATTCCCTCTCATTCCAGATCAATTGGGAGTTGCAGAGCCTTTATGCCTTATAATGGAGTACATACATAAAGATTAAAAATTTATGGAAGAAGCATTTTTTACAACCGAATAGAATATATACAAGTATACACTATGTACAATATGTGTACAATGTTTTATACTACATAAATCCAACATATTCTATTCATGACTATAACTGTCAGTGAATAGACAGCAGTGTTCATCTCCCCTCATTAAGGTTTTACATAGGAACTAATTGTGCACTTGCAACCCATTGTCTTGTATCTAAGCAAATACATTCATGATTGCACTGCCTTCAGCTTCTTTACATGTCATTAGCATGTCTTTGTACAGGATGCAACAGGACGTGCCAATATGAGCTTTTTCCTTGCTGAAACATTTCCAGTGTTATATAACCATGCTGGCATGTGGCTGTTTTAATTACGTTTCTGCTTTGTCGTGACCAACTTGGTAAGACTGCTTGCACTTTGGTGGTTCTCATTTCTATGGAACTGCCTGCGATGATAACTTATCCAAGGGTGGCTTTGTATGATGTGACGCCGTCTGATCACTGTTGTCAATTCCCATGAGCAATGAGTGTCTCAGTGCTGAGCACGGGTCTCAAGGGGTAATGGAGCAGCTGGAAATGCACAGGCTGTTGGGCTCCCTTTCGCTCAGAGGTATCAGCTCCATTCAAACCATTTTGACTGCTTCCCAAAGCTGTGACTGACTGTCGCTGTATATGAGTCCAACTGTCACAAGACTGACTTCATGGGTTAGGGTCAAAACCTCAACTATGGAGGACACCAATGCTCCAGTGACAGAGATGAGACTTTTGGATTCTAGATGACATTAGGGAGAGCCAATTACCATCACTGGCATAACACTATAAATGCAATTGCCTGGCTTGGCTAGTTGGTCAGGGAGTAGGAGACCTAAACCATCTGGCAGCACAGTCAGCAAAGGCAGCTAACAACCTGGAGCTGTTTGACACGGTTCTGTCCTAGCTTGTGCTCAGCAAAACCTGTTTAATTTGACAACCTTAACTTTACGTCTCGCAACTAAACTCATCAAGGCTGTTATGACTGTCGAAGGCTGTGTCACGGCCCTGTCGTCCGTATAAAAGTAGCATATGTGTTGATGATGAAATGATTAAAGCCTCAATCCCCCTTGACATTCAGCAGTTCTCTCACATCGATCATTCTCACCTTTGGGATGCTCCTCTTTGCCAGGAAAGGAAGGGGAAACACTTGTCCCTGACCAAATAGAAGGTTACTCCGAATCTTTAGGGCCTATTCTCTTTATAGACAGAAACACAGATGGCTGGTTTGTGTCCACAACCCACAAGCTAAACAAACTCCGGTGCTGAGTCCAGCAATTTATCTCTGCTGTCTTTGGAAGAGACTGTTCTCCCAAGAAAAATGGCTGAATCAGTCATTTCAGCAAGGGCCTCAAAACGACATATGTTAACATTCAAAGCTCTCTAGCGGCCATAGTAATTATGATAGATAGGCGCAAAGGAGGAAGTCGGTTGAGATGATTACAGAGCAAAAAAGAAAAGTCTGAAGAGGGAGGAAATGGATGGGTCAGTAAAACACTGGGCTTTAACAGCTGTTTGTTTCTTTAACCATGACTATGATTTTTGACCCTCACCCAAACCCCGAAAACTGATCAAATATTGAGCTGTCACATCCTAAAACAAATGCATTCTTTTGATAATGATATGTAAGGGTTTTGAAAGACACAGACAAATGCTCACATAGGAAAATGCTTCTGTGTTTCTTGTTTTGTTGTTTAATTTGGAGCACATGTTGCAAATTTAGAGCAAAAAAAGATGATCAGGCACTAAAAGACATTTAAGAGTCAGTGTAGAATAAATATCACCAGAACTTTTTCAGTGACCATATTACAGTAAGTGGAATATGTGTGTCACGGTCCGGTCAGTGTTGGACCCAGGCCCGGAGTGGCTAATCGGGAGGACCGGGACAATTCCCGGTGGGCCGGTCTGACTTTTGGGCCGCGAAGGCCGGTGTTCAATCATTATTTTTATTCATTTATTTAGTTATTTATTTTGGGCCGTTGTTCAGTCATGGCACTGAGTGGGTATTACGTGTGTGCTGTTACCGCTGTCACTGGCAGCTCTTTTTTTTTTCTTGCAGACGCAGCCTGACGTGACACGTCCGTGCACACCGCACACTGTCAGTGGTGCTTGTAGCCTGGCTCCAGCCCCAGAAGTGCAAGGGTGTTTGCAAAATGGAAAATAAAAAGTGCAAGGGTGGCACAGAAAAAGCGAGAATTAAAAAGAGAAAAGCACTGGAGACAGATGCAGCCAAATGCGCAAACATCAATAGCTTTTTCAATAAAACGAGCACGCGGACTGAAACGACCAATGAAGATGATGAAACGGGTAAGAAGGCAATATGTTGAACAAAATGCAACTTTACCTGCGCCGTTCAAGTTAATCAATTAGCCTATCAAGTCAATGAATTGCATGGCGTTGCAACATATAGCCTGGCTAACCCAACGTTACATAATTTTAATAATAGTATGATGCGATGCCACATAATTGGGAAAATTTGTCTTGTAGCCCTTCAGATGCAAGACACAGCACCAAGCACCAGCCATGAGCCCACAGGTCCGGAGTAGGCGGGTAGGTTCACTCATTAAGTGAATATTATTAATTAATATAATGAAGAGTATGGTGTAGACCTGCTCTATATGATAAATGCCCTTAGATAATTGATGATGATAGATGATTCAGCACTACAACAATGAAACTGACTTAAATGTTTGACTTGAAAAAGGTGAAATTTGTGATGAGAATTATGACCATTTTTAAAATGTAATTTAGTGTCAGAGGCAGAGCCAGGAGCCAGTGGTGATGAAGGGATAGCTGCTGTCATAGAAGCAACAGGCAAGCTAGTGTGTGAAAAAGCAAGCATCAGTTCCAATATAGCCGCTTTCTATGCCCAAATGATAGTAGTGGTCTGATATACTTTTTATCATTAAAAGTAAGATAGTAGGCTACACAAAGCACACAATTGAAAGTGAAGCAACCATCACTTGCACTGAAGTGGAATTATTTTAGAAAAATTACACAGAATTACAAGGCTTTAGAGGACAGTGCGCTATTGTAGGCTTAATAAGTAAAGTTATAATTACATTATTTTAATATAATAGGTTGTGATCTAAAGTGGGCCGGTCTGAGGCATGAAACTCCAGGGCTGAAAATTAGTCCCACTCCGGCCCTGGTTGGACCAATTGGACATGTCTGGGTATATTTCCATGTTAGCTCACTTTTGAGCTCAGAAACTGTAACGCAGATGGTTTACACTTGTGTTTGAACACTGGACTCTGAGACGGAGAGCGTTCACTGCATTAGTCATGGCTGAGAATCTCGGCGCTTAAGTACTGACAGGCATAACATGAGGTTAGCTCCCTTTCCACTAACAACTGATGGAAGAGGCGCTGACCCCGTCTGACTTATTTGTATGCACGGTGTCAGGTAATCAGATCTGTGTGTGGCAAGTTGTCACCATGATCTTATTGCAGCAGGTCAGCGGGGTCATTGCGCTTCAGTCCCAAAGAGAATAGACTCCTGTTAAATTTAATTATTACATATCGAATGTGCAAGGTAGAGCATACTAACAAGTTACTATCAGTGTTGCCAGATCTCAGGAGAGAAACAAGCAACCAGGTCTAAGGTAACAAGCCCAAAAGAAGTGACTTCGATCTAAAGGTAAAAAGTGGTGGTCTAACGTTAGCTAACGGGTTATCAAATACCTTGTTTTACCTTGAAAAAAAGGGCTAATGTTCCTCCAAATGTTCCCTATCCAATTCTTTTCAGTTGCTGATCAATCAGGGAATAGTGAAATGATATCAACTAGTCAGATTCCCAAGAGTGTGAATATCGTCTGTAAGGTGTTGTATTTTTTCTCATATACCACTCACGTAGTCCTGAACACGGGAGCAAGCCCAAAGAAGCAATTTCCAGGAAAAAACAAAACCATAGTTGCTCATAATAAGCAAACTTGTCAACCCTAGTTTACATGCTCATCTCAGAGGTGTCTGTGGACTGGATGAAGAGTGCAGCTATGTTGATGGGTTAGGAGTTGCACGGTTGAGCCAGCTGATCCTGACTGGCTGAGGAAAGGTTTGCTAATTTAATTACATCTTGGAAACTAATTTAGCTTTTAACTAATTAATTTAATATTTGAACAATGAGAAATGATTAGATGCTTACTTTAATTTTAATAATAATGCTGTGTGCACTTATTTTCTATGCTTGTCTTGATACTTCAGGTCAATTATTTGCTGTACTGATTGGTTAACAGTGTAACTGATAATCCTTCATGTATCTCTGTCTTGGCAAATATATCGGAGTGGGAGTAATATGTCATCGGTATCATTGTGGCCAAATGTTCAGTTTACATTCTGCATTCAATACTTCGGTATGATTAAGTCACAGGAATAATGTTTCTCCCATCGTCTATCATCTTTTACTTTAATAATTTAGCTTGGTCAAATTAGAATGTATGTATCGGCCGTGAATTAAACATGAGCAGTAATTTGTGCAGGAAATGGAACCTGATTTGCCAAGGTATGTGGTGACATCCAAATGTATGACTAAATGACTCACCAAAGCAGATTTGAGAAATAGCTGCGAAAACACATGAAATATGCATGGTAGAAGGGATATTATTAGATCACAGATGTTCTATTCAGTCTACACAAAGGTAACCCACAGTAAGCACCAGAGAACCGGCGCTCACACCAACCTCGCTCAGTCAGTGTTAGTTAGCCAGCAGCCAACTGGAGAAGCGGCAGAAGGATGAACACTGATGGGATCCAAAGGTGTGTTTCTAAAAATTATTTATGGCTCTTTCAACTTGGTATGTTTGATCTGCCAATGCCTTGACAGATTTGTTTGCTTATAAATGCGTTGTTCTTTTTTGGAGGCAAAGGCAACTGTTGAAAGTTAATCTGCGGTAGCCCTTTTGGTCAGGATGACAGAAGGCAGCTTTAAACTGCAGCGTGGAGGGTTTAATCACAGTGTGAAAGCACCCCTCTTCTCAAACCATCATGCTAATTGTAAGCCTTGGACCCAAATTAAGAAGAGCAGCGAGAGGATATGATGCAGTCTTACTGACCGTCTGTTCCAGATATGAATACACTTTTTAACTCCTCTCCTCTGCCTCTCTCTTCCTCACCAAACACTAGATATCTACAGATTCCTTTTCACACCATTATTTGAGGCATGCAACCAAACTGGCTCTCTTTTCCCATTGGAAGTGAAGGAAATAAATCAGCAGCAGGAGCACTGATCGTGTTGTGCGTTCTTTTGTAAACGAAATGAGCTGTCTTTATCTCAGCGAGTGGATACAGCTGAATTATGTCTGATGCCATTGAACTGTTATTTTCATTTCCTGGCTTTTACTTTCGGAAAATCTAACAAAAAGAATGCAGCATTGCAGAAGTGAATCCTTCTTTTGGTTTTGATGCCTGATGGGTTCTGGCTGGGCGACACACAGAGACACGTGACATTTCACTGATCCATATTCTCCACTTGCACAGTGTAGTGTGATGTATATCCACTTTATGAACCGCACGCCCTTTTGCTTGCGGTGCCAACTCTGCAGTAGCCTATACATCTATAGTTATCTCAGTGCTTTTTCATCCAAAACTTAGTTAAAATACTTCACTTTTCACAGTTCACTTTGAATATATTGTTAATAGTTTACTGTATGTTTTTGTATGCAGTGTTTTTTATCTATCCAAAGGCTCAAAGATGTAAAAAGAAAAACTGTACAGTGAAGTTTTTTAACGAAGTCATGAAAGAAAAAACCTAGATTAACCATAGACGTATACTGCAGATAGCTAGATAGATAAATAAATATTAACAACATTAGCTAGCCACATGTTAACATTAGGTCGCTATGGCTTTTTTACATTTGGTGCTTGGAAAAGCTGCCAAAAAATGAATGTGACTGATCTTGTGAAATCGAGCAGTAAAGCTCCGACCTCGTTGTTGAATAAGAGATTTACATCACAAATGAGAGAGAAGGCTGACTGGTTCTACTATAACGTGTATATACAGAGCTCTTTAGGAAGACAGCCAGGCTAGCTGACAGGCTAACCTCGCTAGTTAAAAACACCTGCCATGTATATCTAAACGATCGAAAATGCTCAGAACACTTTACACAAATATGAACAGTGAATTAATTCAAGTGTAAATACCTGTCGGGAACACCAAATGCACTCCAGCTGAATTAAAACACCAACAGAAGCTGTAAATGACTCCCGACACATTTTCAACCAGAAGCCAAATGTGGGAAAAACAATACTCTGTTATGCTAAGTAATGAAGGGTGGCCCCGTCCTGTGCTTCCTATCATTAACAGTGTCTGACATGCTTGAGTGAAGCACCATTACCGAGTCTGCTTTCCAACAGACAAACCAGCTCTAAAACAGATTCACATGGTTGTGTAAATGACTGAGTAAGAGCATAAAACCCAAACTGAAATCCATTTGACCGGAAAAAAAAACATCCTGCATGATGGTGCTTCGGCGAAAAATAAACTTTAAAAGTAGAGCAGCGCATGTGTGTGTGTAAGCCATTGTGTGTCAGAGGGTTACAGGGAAAGATAAAGGGGTTTAGTGGAGTGTGATAGATCCTCTTCCCAGCTGTCAAAAAAAGAGGGAAAGCAGCAGATGCTCCTGCAGTGGTCAGCCCAGGTCAAAATGGACAGACTTTCCTTGGCTGTATCGCTCCTCGATGGAGATCTCAGCCAGTTTACCTTTCTTTACCTTCCTTCTTGTGTGTCTGGACTTTATCCGGTGAGGAATATACTGTAGTCTGAGATGACATGTAGAGTGGATCTATTGTGTGGGAAACATTCAAGGACAGCAACATAGGAAGACTCAATTCAAAGAGGCTAATCACTTTCTTATCGGCCATTTTTAAGCACAATGTAACATGACGTGTAAAATAAGACCTCAAAGAATGAGACTTTATACATGTTCATGATTGCGTCGCCAGATAAGATAAACTAATGGCAACTCAGAAGTTCTACAGAGCCCCTTTGAACTAGAATTCCTACATATTGCACCTGTAAGTCTGAATAGTCGAGGTTAAAGCTACTTTCTCAAGATAATGTCCTGTATATTGCCAGAAGGTTGATGGTAGTCGTAGTGCGGTAGATTGGAAATTACTCTCTCTATCAGAGCAGAAAGTTTCGTTGGAGTCTGTGGTTAGGTTTCGAGGGTGCTGATTTTTTCTCTTACAATATGAATATATAAATGTTCAAATGGTAAAAAAAAAAACAGACAACCCAATATCTCAAGTCCACGGCCTTAAATAAAAGATAGACCTGGAGGAGTATTAAACCTTTGATTTTTGAATCATAAGTTCAATGAGCTAACTGATATTTGACACTGAAATCTACATCGCTTTGTACTGCAAAGTGCACCGGCGCAAATAGACTTCTCGAAGGACCACAAAGGTTGTTCAAATGGCAACGTTTCTTTCTTATTCTCCTGTGTTGAAATACGTTGTAATCACTTTATTGTTATTTCACAGTATTTCTAATTGTAAGATGCTAAAATCATGTGTTAAGTTACATTATGTGAAACTTCAGAGTGTGACTGACTACATCACCTGACCACAGACAATATAGGTCGCCGCCAACATTAATCCTAGATATGGGTCATAACAACATCCTTGCACAATGACCTACTGTATAGACTGAATCACAATGTCTTGCTGAAAAAGTTTGACGATTGTGACCGTTGTTGTCAGCCTGACATCATGATGATTCGGTCTTTACAGAGCATTTCCTGGTGAGGACAGATTGGCCTAAATTCAACCTCAAATAAACAAGACCATACCTCTTGCTTTTTTTTTGACAACCTCCTCCACCATCATCCTGCTGATAGTAACATCAGATCAGAAAACGCTGATAATAAGTATGTTGCTGTAATTGTAGAGGGAGCAACCACGAACAACATATTTTGTTGTTTTAATTTGGATGACTTATTGAGTAAAAGAATGAGCAGAACACCGATGGCATAGGTGCATCACCTTGATGAAAAGGCTGCCTTTGGATATATGTTGCAGTGAGGTTGCAGCGGTGGATTCAAAACGACTGCCTGAACAAGCTCATAGGCGTTGCTTCATTAGTCGAATTATCTGCATGAGCTGGCTTGCAGTCTCTGTTCCATGTAGACAGTTCTCATTATAAACTTTGAAGACTCAACAGTGTGTAATAGAATATATTTTACATGAGTTGGGGGGATTTGATTGTGGCACTACAGCACTATGTGATGGTTTCATTAAATACAAATGGAAAAAAAAACAGTACAATGAGCTTGCAAATATTTTACATGTCACTTTTTTCGTCATCTGCAAATTAAAAATGAGGATACTGTGGACGAGAGCCAGCGTCAGCGCAGTTTTGATGAAATATCTGTAGCTTAAAGCCTTATGTCTCCGGCAGCCGTGACAAATGAATAACTCTAATCATATGTCTCCCGACTCTGAGACTCATGAATCATTCCCCGTGAACAGATTAATAGCTCATAAATCTTATGAGAAACATTATATCTCTGCAATTAGAGCAGTCGAGCTGCAGCATAAGCCTCATGGTATATTCAAAATGTTTGGTGAATATTAAAGTGAAAGGACCAGCCAAGAATATAGATCTGAGTGCAGGGAGAAACAGACTCTCACTCCAGGAATACATCACAATAGTCGAGAGCCGCTTTGGTAACGACAGGGGGGG
>OMLP01023552.1:90160-104113 GCA_900302685.1 Spondyliosoma cantharus | reverse complement strand
GGGGGGTCTATTACAGCACTTGATGTGAATGATGCATTTGTTCTGCCACAGTTATCACAATGTTCAAAATCTTCTTGGGCTCATTTATAGATGATGGCTGCTGTTTGAGGATGTGGTCATTACATCAAATTCTTCTTGTAGAATGCACATCGCAGCAGCTCAATGAAATATTGGATGGATTAAAATGATGAATGAAAAAGCCTGATTTTTTTGGGGGGGGGGTTACTGTATGAAATGTTAAACAACACAGCCAGTGTACACACGGGTAAAACAAACACACACAGCTCGAGCCTTCGACTCTTCCTGACTGCCCAACACTTCAACAAGCTCTCTGCAAACATTTCTGATTGCTACAGCATGTGTTCTCGTGAAAGAGCCACAGATATTCCTTGCGGAGCTGGAGAAAAGTGGTGTATTCGTCAGCATGTAATTATAATCTGGCTACCTGACAAAAGAGCATGTGCCACAGACAAGCAACCTACACTATGTCAAATTCCCCCTTTTATAATCTACTCATACTATTTTAGGTGATGTCCTTGGGTCCCTCCGCATTCATTTCCTTGCTGATGATTCATAAAACAATTCAATAAGGTCTAGATCATTCCTGTGTGTTACTAAGTGTGTCCTGAAGCTGAAACACTCGAAAATGAAGCACTCTGGATCAGGTGATGTGTCGGATGAGCTTTTGTCTTGCCACCAGCAACTAAGTCTATTTAAAGTGTCACTGTCACTTGCTCACCCTCTGCAGCTCTAACCCTCACCAGTGCTGCAGCATCCACTTGTGGGTATGTTGAAGTTAACCCAAGCGGACTGTTATTAGACACTCTCTGCTTTTGCTTTGGCTGTAAAATTATGTTCATAGGGGATGTCAGGATGATTATTATTTGTAGGCTAACCCGGAAGTTAGAACCCACTTCCCCTCGACAAAATTCTCCCAAAGCAGCTCTCCACTCTGCTCCATGGAGAATACGCGGCATGTATATTTTTGAGGGAAGTAGACCGCAGTGCATCAATCGACCCGGACAGGAAATCAGATCATAGTGCATCCGGTCGATTTTCAAAATAAAACACCCCCCATGCCAACTCGGGATCTAACCAGCACAATATTTCAACAATAAACACACTTGAAACAGACATATAATGATATGATTAACCTGTGTACCCAACGAAGCACAAAAATCACAGAGAAATGATGAGAATAAACACAATCTGAGCAGGTGAACAATATCAGGCAGGCGTGTCACTTCACTTATGAGACGCTTCAAGTGGGAGATGAAGTCGTATGGAGGATGGAATAAACCAGCGTCGCACATGCCCCGTAGAATCAAGGGGTAAGATCTTTTCTGAGCGAAAGTTTATGATACTTTAATGTTTTGTTCATCAACATAATATTCACAAATGAACACTGCTTTAACAATTTCGCCAGAGGTCAAGAGCTAACGTTAAACACATGACATCAACGTCACCACCACCAAGCTTCCTACTACACTACACTATACACATTTTACTCTAAATGTTTTACTAAAAATGTTAAGGGTAAGAATAGTTTGCTACAAAAGTCCACCTGTAGATTCGGACTAGTGAGTAAATGAGTCTCCTTGTTGGCTAAACAGTCCAATAAAACACACACATATTTGTGTTCAGATGCCACTCTGTGTTGATCCCGACTTCATTGAATAAGCATTTAAGCACCTAAGTATGCATTTGTTTTGGTCTGAGATGCCGGCACACTGGTGTGATATCTAGTGGCAGTCAATCTTGTATATTTAACCTTTTGAGGTGAGGAAAACATTGTGGTTTGGGTCAAAATTATCACACTTACAAATGTATTGATCGTGCCAAGGTTACGCAACAAAAAGCAAAATATTGGTGATGACATGAACCTACTTCGTCCATCGAGGCTTCATGATAAACCCAACCAATTTATTTTCTTATCATTTCTGAACCTAATTTATATTCTTCAGGCTAGCAACAGTCGCCTGCTGCTCAGGGCTCAATCTGAATAATGCACTCCTATGTGGGTTTTCTGTTTGTGCGTGTGCGGCCATATCTCCCTGTGTGTAGCAGTCCACACATGCACATAGAGGCCCAAATGGAAATCTAACAAAAAATAGGGTGACTGTTTTTTTTTTTTTTTTTATCAGAGCTCTTTTGTTATGCGTGTCCTCATTTCACTGTAAGTGTGTAGGTATAAGAGAGGTGAAATTGAATTTGCTCCCCTTCACTCTCCTATTTATTGTGTTAGGCCAAGCCTGCACAGAACACCCACACTGAATGACAAATAAAAGACATGTGTGTTTGTAAAACCGTGTAAAGTATGCCACATATGTGCAGCAGCCCATACTATCACGTAATGAAGCAGCTTTGCTTTTTTTGTGGCACAGTGGTTACAGTGCTAGGTCAGACTATTGTGTTACTGTGAATACTGACTCACAAACGGCCATCCCCATGCACACCCACGACCACAGAAAGCCTTTGTGAGCTGTTCTATGAAAGAAGAAAAAAAAAAAAATAAACGTACAGAAGATGTCCTGCATGCCACATAATGTGAACACTCCCATGATTCTAATACTAGTTACTATCATTTGAAAGTAATGAGTTACCCTGCGATATAACTTTCGGTGTAAAGAAAAGTGTTACTAATTACAGTACTTTTGAGTTACTTTATCAAAAGAACCACAGAAGGGCAACATGACATTATAGAATGATAGAGGCAGTGGCGGACTCAGGGTGTTTGAGGGGAAGGGGGTGAAAATAATTTTAAAAAAGGGCACCAGCTGTATGTGGTAGTGCACCAGCACGCAGGAAGGGCGCCCTCAAGGATACTTTATCAGGTTTATCTACCATAAGGGCATCCAAGAGGGCACTTTTGCTACCTTTTTTTCTTTTTTTAAAAAAATAGTATGGTGTCCATCCAACAACCTACCAATGCAAACGGAAAAGGGAAAGAAATTCGCTACAATCGTGGGTTCATTTGTTGTTAACCATTAACAGCTCCTTCTACCATGGCAGCAAAGAATGAAAGAGCTGATCGGTCTTCCAAACTGTAAGCACTTGCAATAGCTACACAATGAAGATAAACATACACAACGACAGCGGGAAAAAAGAATAGCTATATGTCTCCTGCCAACAGAAGGTGTCGTGTTGTTTCCTGCCAACAGAAGGTGTCGTGTTGTTTGGCTAACAAAGTCGGCAGACAGTAAGCACTGGACTTCACAGGACAACTTGGATTCATGTTATGATAAACCGTTTTTAATTCTTTTGATCAGTGGACCCTTACGCACTAAAGGAATATAAATTATTTAATTAAATTATATTATACATTATGACCGCATCAAAGTTAGAGAGCCATCACTTTTTTCTATCTCTTTTGCTTATGAGCTGAATGACAGAATTTGAGTCCAATCTAACCATGTATAGCATGACTACATTGACAAAGGTTAAAATATTTATGTTATCATGAGCCATATGAACTAGCTTACATAGGTCGCTGGCGGCCCAGTGTGTCTGACCAGGTTGAAAAACATCTGTAAACACTTAATTTTTGGTTGTAACACATTGCTGGACATAGCAACTGTAATAATATTACTGCAAATCCTATTAGAAATGTGTAAGATTACTCTGTTACTGCTTAAAATAAAACATTACTGTAATGCGTTACTTTTGTAGCATGTTACCCACAACTCTGTTGGCAACCCCACAAAGAACTGAATTACCTTGTGTATTTTTTACAATGTTTCAAATAATTGGAAATTAATAAAAAATTTAGTTCATGTCAACATTTAACAAAGTTCCCTTACGCTGTACTCTCTGTATCCCATACTCCATTATGCCTCTGATAAATCACCTGGGGATGAAAATGGCTTGAGACACTGTCAGTCACTGCCAAGAGCACTGGCTACAAAACAGAGCCCTGACTGGCCTTTAAGGGCCATACCATGCTTGTGAATATTCATAGGAGTTTGGAACATGCACTGGCATTCAAAGTGGAACAGTGTGTACCACTGTGACAGATATCAGTCTGACTGGTGGGCTCCCTCCTCTGGAGCCAAGAGTATTTTTTATTTTTTTTTACAGCCATATAAAGTCTGCTAATGAAATCCTTTTCACTGGAGCATAAACAACTCACAGTGAGGTTGTCCATCAAAGCAGTCTCCAAGGACTCTGATTCAGACCATGGGGAAATTAAATCATGATCCACGTCGCATCAACTCTGCCTGCATCTCTGTCTTAATATGTCATTGTTTTTATTTAACACTCATTATGTAACATTTGAATACAATTTCTTCGTTTTGATTGAATGTGTGAAATAAATTGAGCCTGCAGCAGCACATATATATGTACATACATGCATGAGTCACAGAGCACAGAGGGAGAGAGATGGAGAGGAAGCAAATGACCAGTGTAGAAAATGAAAAAAAATTGGGAAAGAAAGTGGAACTCGCTGGGAAGAGCAAACTTTTTTCCCCCTGCATGAGTGACAGGTCTGTGTGCGTTGTGTGGATGCCGGTGGAGTGCAGAGTTGAGTAGAGTTTCATCATAATTCAAGCTGACAAGACCAGAGAGATGAGGTGCATTTAATGAGAGACACATAGGAATTCCATTTACACCATTTACCATAAAGCTGGGGCTGACTTGTTATCCTAGATCGTTACAGCAATCTCAATTTTAACACTCAAATAAAATATAAAATCCAGAAACTGTGGCTACCTGTCCGTCTACCTGTGTACCTGCCTGCCTTGGTACATTCTACCCTTTGCACTATGCACTAATTGCATGTGCCCAGGGTTTTCCACAGGGCCAGGAGGATGTATTGCTAAAGCTATTAGCAAGGCTAAGGGGAATAGCAGAGGAAGTGCAGCCAAAATGGCCTAATAATAACATACTAACTTTACAGCAGTGTGTGTACCAACGATAACCGTGTTTGTTGTTTCATCATGATAACGGTAGGTCTTTTATAACCTGTAGGTAAGGCATGAGGTAGTTGGGTATGTTTGGCGATGACACAATGTGCTGTGCTCACAGTCCACGGCCGCTTTAGCAACTTGCTAACGCAGTAGCACAAAGCCATTGCGACTAGGCAGCAACCCACTCCTGACGTGGATAACGTTAGCATAAAGGACATACTCTAAGTAACTGTCACACTGGGTAGCCTTTTCGGATAAGTTACGCTCATGACAGCTATTTTCCTTTTGTTTGCTTGATTGTGGGATTTCAGCAAATTTTAACAGAGTTGTTTGTTTATGTATTTATTAGCTTAAAGCAAAGAGAGTGTGTTGAACCTAGCGAACTAGCTGCTAACACGTTACTCTGCTTGTCAGCCAGAGCTCTGAGGGAGTCTGTGTTGTCAGGCAGTTCATTTGTTCAGCGTGCACCACCCTGCCAATGTTTTCCAACCAAGAAGGTTGGAAAACACTGGTGAAATCTTTAGCAATGTATTGTCTTTTGCAAGCATATTATTTATATTTTTTTTTTATGTCTAATCTCAAAATAGCTTGTAAATACAGCTGTCAGGTAAATAGTGTGGAGTAAAAAGTACCATACTTCCCGCTGAAATTTCACATAATGGAAACATGAGTATAATACCTCTCAATTGTCCGTAAGTACAGTGCTTGAGTAAATATATGACTCAAGATTCTCATAAGAATCTCAAGAGCCTCTAATGGTAGGGGCCCTCTACGGTGTGTGTCTATAGTGCCCACTTATGAAGAACTCAGGAGTTCAGTGTGTGTTTCACCCTTATTCTTATTCACAGCACCACGTTCAGTCTGCCCATATGGCAGGGGAGCAAGAACTGCCCTGAAATTCACAAAAGTTTAATTTAATATAAAAAAAAAGATTTTCAGCTCTATGAGTAACACTCGCGCATAATTATCCTCAATGTCAAATGAAGATAACTCGGTATTGACAAAAGGCCAACACTGGCAGCTTGCGTTAATTACTTGGACAACACAAGTGGTCGATAGCAGGTCCAAAACAGCTGTCATTCCCTTCTTTCCAGACGATTGCAATAATTAATGTTACATCATTGAGCATTATTTGTGCGCGTGCCTCTCCTGGCTCTCTGTGACCACAAACCACACAGAATTGTCAGCGGTGACTTGTTTTCCTCTGAGGCACCGCTGTGGTTAATCATGAGCTGGGAAACTTAACAGCCTGCCACTTCAGTGACCAGCAAAATTTATGTGTGAAACAGTTACAGAAGTGCTGTACCAGCAAATGTGTGACGAGGGGAGCATTCAGTTGACATGTGTTTTGTAAAATGATTTCCAGAATGAAACAGCAGCGGAAAGCTGCCAGGAAGGCCATGGGCCTGAGGGTCAATCACGTCATAGGCAGTACCAGTGACACTCAACCGCATCGAGCAGCAGGCTCGGGAAAAGTTTTCGGACACAAAATGTCTTTCTGGTATCTGAAACAAGTACTAGATCTCAGTCAGAAGTAGTTTTATAAGTAGTTTGGGAAATACAGTACTGTATGTCACCGTCTGGCTTTAAAAAAGACTTATGTGTGCTGAAACCCGTGTGTCTGAATATGAAAACGTTGGAAACAATATAAAACACGGTTCCCAAAGCAGGCTCTAAAGTGAATAAAGCCTCATTTAAAATTAATGAAATAGAGGAAAAATGGTCCCGGTCAATAAAAGCAAATGACAGTGCTCAGGTTGATTTACAACTTGAGAGGTGTGGTGCAGAACAACAGTAGGTTTTTCATCAAGCTACTAGCTCCCAGCTACTGTATTAAAGCAAAAGTCAACCAGCAAAGTAGTAAGCAAGCTTTATCAAATATTAAAGTGTGTCAGGTATAATTTTCCAGTGTCAGTGTAACGGAAATGAGGCCATGACAATGCACACTGAGGTGATAAAACAGCGGCAGACTGCTGAGTTATATGAGCTACAGGTGCTGTTTGAGAAGTTAGTGAGGACAAAGGAGCGGGTGTATATCTGCAGAAATCACTCATGTGTCTGGTGTGTTTGGTGTGTGTGTGCGTGCATGTGTGTGTGTGTGTGTGTGTGTGTGTGTGTGTGTGTGTGTGTGCGTGCGTGCGTGCGTGTGTGTGTGCTGTATATATTGTATGTGAGCAAGAATGAGACGTGTGCGTGAGCACATGGCTGACAGTTCTCATTAACCAGCAGACTGTGTGAGATGAGGTGTACTGAGACATGTTACGGATTGAAATGACAAATATCTCTCTGTTGGTTCGGGCGGCCGCTCCCGCAGAGAGATGAGGGAGGTGGCAGGGAATGGTGAAGTGCATCTCACACGTCTTTCACACAAAATACAGGCTTTTTGTTCAGGTGCAATGCAGCAGCAGCACTTACATACCCTGTATGTTGGGTAAAAGCCACCAATGAGGTCCACAAACATCCCCTTGCAGGAAGATATGGGTGATGTTGGTGGTATTGAAAAAATAAAAACATGCTGATTAGTGTTGTCAATTGTCAAAAAATAAAAGTTCAGAATATTTCAATACTCATTTTCCACAGCATGACTACGCCAGTATATCCATCCTCTCTGACAGTGAGTTGATACGCAAACAGTTTGAGTATCTCACTTTCTCACGTGGAACCTTGTTATATTAATCTTTCATAGGTATCTTTCTATAGGTTTGCATGCTTTAGTGCTCAAAAACACATCAGTTTACTCATTCTGTTTGGTGCTGTGGTACTGCATTTCCCCTCTGCCTGAAACGCTCTGTGTTAGCTCCTGTCTCTTTAAGTCCTTTCTGGACACAGTGCTGGAGGTGGAGCCCCATTCACTCCTATGGAAGCTTCTCAGTGGTGTTTTGGAGCCAAAGAAGCTTGATTTCCCCGCTATGAAAACACCTAGGTCGTCAAACAACTTCCAGTAGTGCCTGACTAACTTGAAGGAGGATAAAATCATTTTAATCGTGCGACTTTCCAAATGTAATTGGACTAAATGGCTCAAATTGTGGTGAAATGAAACGAGTCATTTGGCGGGTGTTGTGACGCTCAAAAGAATGTACCCACCGTTTTACAGACGTCTCTTTCACAATGGGTCTAGTGTTGTTTTCTCTTCTGTTACAACCTTTTTGTGACGTAAAACTTGAGCTTCTGTAGATCTGGACTTTGGCCTTATTTACTAATCAGGATCTTTTACATGGTCATGAACATGAAAACACTAAAGGGAAAAAAAAACAGGTCTCCGTTAATGCCATCTATGCTGCGTCAATTTTCATGGTATCAAACGCTTGGTAACAAATTTCATTGTTTTTTGAATTTGCATCAGCATTATGCACAATTGTAGCCGTCACTATGACTGCTGCTCTTTTCCTCTTTCTAGCTCTGAGTCAAAGCAATTACCTGAGTCACTGCTGAATCAAAGCAATGCATTTACATGTGCTCTGATATGTAGAGAGATTTTTATTTTAAAAAATTCTAGACCTTTTCAGGCATTTTCGATCGAACAACCTTCTTTTGTACTCTCTTTAGTACCTCACACATCTATATTTAATAAGAGGGTATACCTGTACCTTACTGTGTTGAGTGAGCGCGCAAATTGCTGAACCGAGCTCACAGCCATCACGATGCCAGCCTGCTGAAATAGTTATTGTACACTACTGGGTGCATCAGGACAAGTAGAAATAAATCCAGTGAGCTGGAAAACAAAACTGTTGTGAGCAGGTACAAAATGTACATATTAGAGTCCATCCGGATGGGTATTGGTCTCCGAAGACTGAAATCATCTGCAGTACAACAAAGGTGCAATCAAACTTTGGGCAAGAGTGCGTACATTTTGTGTTTTAATACTGGTGATTACAGCAAGCCTCAGAGGGACGGTTGCTCTAATGATGCAGGTATTACATCTGAGGTGAGTCATGGTTGTATCACTTCAGCCCCCATTGCAAAAACACTCTGATGCAGAATATCAAAGCTTTTGTTCATATTACATTTTAGTCACACGCAACTAAAGTGAGCTAATAGGCAATTACGGCCACAATTTTGCTGCCACCTGGATCAGTCCGTTATTCTAATATTGTTGTGACTGCAGCCATCGCTATCTGCGCTTCTTTCTGATCATTATCCCAAATGAATTAGTTTTCCAATCCCCCCTCCAATGTCTCAACCTCTGCCTTTCCACTTATCACTGAGAGCAGAGAAGTGAAAGTCCTTTATCCATCAGTACTGAGATCCAACTCCTCGGTGGAGAAATAGCCTCTCTTCTGTTCTGGCATTTATCATTTATTGATGATGGTAATTGTTCCTGGCACCACTGAACAGAGCGGCCCAGACACAGTGGATATTAAGTCGCTTTATCACCCTGAATGAAGGCTGCAGTTTCCCCCCGCATCAGATATCATGTGATAGTTTACTTTCCGAAGCTTTTCATCGTCATTTAGGAAAGCGAGTTTGTCCTTTGCAGGTTTTTACACTGCCCTGTTTATATTGGTGTTTTCTGTATATGAAACTTCTTCTCTAATTGGATCTGAGCCTCCCTCTCCGTGGCAGCCGGGCGCATGAGGTGGAGCTGTGCATCTGCTATACTAGGACGAGCAGGATATTAAACGTGTCATTTCCACTCCGTGGGCAGATGGGGAGTGCTCATTGAACCTGCCCTTTCTTTAATTATTTTTGATGCCAGTAAGTGGGTTGAAAAATAAACCTGCAACCTGTGCCGGAGAACTGTAAAATCCTACTGCGTATGAATGCAGCTTCAGAAAGAAGAATAATAAGAACGATGAAGTGTTACTACAGTGATATGAAATCTTTTATTGGTCGATTTTGAGTTCAATTTTTCTGTCTGTTGACTCTTATCTCAGCTTTCCAGTCTACAAGTTTCCCCCACATTTGCCTTGAAGGAAATAAAAATGACTGAGCCTGAGTTCAGAGTAACTTGTCTGACCACTTACTCTGAAATCTACATAGTTTTTCTCTCTTCTTCATTGAATTTTCAACATTTTTCAAAACATTTTTTTCAAATATAAGGTAAATCTTTTAGACTACTGAACAAAACTATTCCTGAAAATAAAACTCCTGAAATACTTCATTTTGTTTTGCCATTATATTATTTGGAGTGCCGCAAGAGTTTTGAGTTAATGATAAAGTATAAAAAGCAAGAAACATAGTTACAGCAGAGACTTTTGAGGACGGAGAAAGGGTAATCAGGGCATGAGAAAGCAGATATGGTGTGATAGTTATCACTCACATCATTCTGCCAATTCTATTCAGCAACTCAACTCTGAAATCACTTTCTCCCATTAATATTCTCTCATGATTTTCCAAGGGTTTTTATCTGTTCAGAAAGCTTAACGGGCAAGTGGGAGGTCCTCTGAGGCTAAGAAACCTGCATCAAAATGAAGTGATTTGAATATTAACTATGATGCCCAGAAAATGTATCCTGCGCCAGTAGCTGGAGGCGCAAGAGCAACTGAGCTGGGAGACGGGAAGAGACAAAAAAAGGGAAGTTCAGATGCCAGTGCGATATGATAAAAACCCAGAAAGGGAATCAATTAGCTGCACCAAATATCAGCTTTGTTTATCTCAAGTCATCTATAGATCTACATTAACTCTAACAGCCTCTGATGTCTGTGCTCCAGAGGTATGCAGAATCGCTGCCAATCAGCTTCATGTTCACGTGATGTTGTCTCACAGAGAGTGTTTCAGAGGCTCCATCCAAAACAGGAAAAACATCAGAAATGATAAATGTGTTGGCCTCAGTGTAAGATGAAATAAATCAAACAGGAAAACAGTCTTGTCATGGTATAGAAGTAGTGCCCGCACCGAGTGAGTGAGTGAGTGAGTGAGTGAGTGAGTGTCAAGCAGATTGTTTTCTCATTCACTGGTGGACTGCGGATGTTTGAGGGGTGGAAAATGGTGGAAAAAATAAAAAGGGAACCAACTGTATTCGGCAACCAGCCCACAGAAAGGGCACTGGAAGGGCACTATAGAGGACATTTTATCATGTTTTATCTGCCATAGGAGCATCCAAGAGGTCACCTTGTACCTTGTATTTTCAGACATGACTGATGTCTGTATTCTAAAATGTTATAATTTAATTGCCAAATTTTGATCACCAGGTCTCACTGTATAACCATGCCCCATCCAACCCAATCACCAGAATAAATGTTGGCAATGTGCATTTCTGGAAATCAAGGACATTGAAACTTTTAATTGAATATTCTCATGTTTCTTTAGGTTCAGTTTTTTTGGTTTCATGTTGTGACATCACTGTGCTTCCAGTCTGGTTAGATTAAGGCACAAATCCACTTGGCTAGGGTTGGAAGGGATCTTGTTGTGACTTAAAATACCTGTTTTGGGTGCCACAAACACGGCTTCATGTCAAAAATATAAGGGTTTTTACACCACAAACCCCGCTGGAAATTGTCCTGAAGGCTCCTTAAAAAAGCCAGTGGTTTCCCACTTAAAACTGTTGAAACACAATCTTAAACTGTGGTCATTGGCATGCCAGCCTTCTTGTCTGTAACTCCAACTATTTTGATAACTTCTATTGGGGATGCAAACCCAAAGAAAATGCTGCTAGGTGTACACAAGTCAGTTTTATAAAGACAGTTGAGATATGAGTTCTAAAACATTTATGTGGTGATTATTGCAAATACTTGTCAGCTGCATTGAAGCTTCGGGTAAACAACTTTGCCTTTGAACAAGTGATTTAAACATTCTGACTGGGCCTTTGTCCCTCTTCACCCTCTGCTGCCAGGAAAAAAAGCAGCCAATAACAATTGAAGCAATATGTTTCAATGCAAACCACTTACACAAAAGAGCAGAAAAACGGCTCTTCCACAGCGTTAGGTTCTGAAGAAGGCAATGAGTCCACCTCCTCTTGGCTGTCAGGGACACGACATGACGTAGCGAGCAATCCTATCTCTGCTGTTACAGATAATAGCTGGCCTGTTTCTTGATCAAGGGGAGCAAGAGCAATGGAGAAGGATCGTCTGAATCCCAAATGCAACCCCTGTGGCATGAGGCTTTTGACAGATCAATTACACCATCTTGTCCATGCCACCCTCGGTAGGTGGGTGGAATCAAAAAAAAAAAGAGACTGGCATGAGCTCCAGGATGAATTACAGTTCTGTCTTTTAGGTTGTCGGAAACAGCGGTGAATGCGTCCAAGCTTGTGGTGTTGTGCCTGGGCATAGGGTTACACATAATCGAGTCTTTGAGAGGAGGACAGAGGCTGAATAGGGAGGCCAGGATATCATTGGTTCTATCGTCTAGGCTATTGTATCTGCGTCAGTGTGGTGAATGCATGAGGACAGGGAACGGTATGGAAACATCACAGACATTATCTCTGAATGACAGCTGAAACCACCCTGGGAGAGAGCGAGACATTAAGTACTGACAAGGTTTGTGTGTATTGAAGTGGTGATGGAGGAATGTGTGTGCACGCGCTAACATTTTTCTTTTATTGAGTTTCAAGTGTTGTCTGTGTGTGTTTGATGTTTGTGCTTTGTAACTTGGGTGCATTCATGTGAATGTGAGGTGAAGTGATGACACCAAACCTGCGGCTATCTGTCTCTTCCATTCCTTGCCAGGGCTTGGTGAGTTGTTGAATATTTCATCAGTGCTGGTGGTGCTAGGTTCTGCTGGCCAGGCAAGGTTTGATTTTCACCTCAGGTAGCCTGAAAGCAACATTATAAAATAATTGTTATTTTTTGCAAGTTGCCGCCTCTACCGTTGTCGAGTGCAAACCACTTTTACACCACTGTCATGAAGACAAAGTCTTGAGCGTATTATTTATTCATTGCTTTAAGTGAAACTGGATCATTATTTTATGGAGAAAATATCTAACAGTATCTCTCTGATGGCTCTGTATAAACTATTGGTGATTTATGGACCAACCTGAGCACCAGATAGCTTCAGTTGTTGCGAAAGAAACATCTTTCTGCTACTAACTGTAGCTGCTGTTCGTAATTTAGCTCAGTTAGCCATGCAACCTTTGGCCCTATGCATATTCTGGGAGTTCAGGGCACCAGAAAAGTGTTTTACACCACTAGCACAGCTAGCTTTGACCGACAGAGAGAATTAGGTTTTTGGAGCCTGAGGACCAGGCAGTGGAATGTTAATAGGGGCCCGGCCTGTCCGCTCTGCCCGCAGACACTGCAGCTATGACAGCCAAATAGGATTGTTTGTTTACTGGGGAAACTACAGCTTCCAATCTGCTGTACCAGCATCACAGCTAGCTGTTTGTTTTAGAACACCCATGAAACATACAGTTTGGAAATAGCATGTAAGTGTTAATTAGTGTCTCGTTTGTGCAGTCCAGTGGACTATTAAGGCACCAAGAGGTGTGTGGGCGGATGTGTGAAAGTTTGTTCGGCAGGAAGAAGGCACCTATCAGTTAAACTCTCGCCTTCTCCCATTGATAAACAGGATCAAGTTTCCTCCATAGGCTGGCTGGCCTCAGACAAACAGTGGGAGTCGATGTATGATGGATAGAGGAATGGATGTTTTTAGGTACAATAGTTACATTGTGTTGCTTTAAGTTGCCTGGTAAAATGAATACAGTGCAAAAAAGATATCCTAAAATACTATTTCAAACAAGACTGAACAAGCCTCTCCGTCATCCAGACTTCTAGAGAATGTCAGGAGTAGGAGAGCAAGAGTTGCAGACGGATCGAGGACATCCAAGCAACAAAAGGGCCAGCTAATAGAGTTTACCTAGGAGTCAGCTGCCTCAAGTGAACTCTTTACACCAATGGTGTGCATAAATCTGCTTTAATATATCCTTGGGACATATTGGGACACTGGGTACTGCGTGCACACACACACACACACACACACACACACACACACACACACACACACACACACACGCTGACATTCAAACACAGACATAACAGAAGACCAGGGTGTGAACTACGGGGGAGCCAGGGGGGTCTCAGCCCCCCTTAATGAGACATGAGCTCCCCTGAAAACATGATTTGTGAAATTTTGGGGGGGGTCTCTAAAATATTGGCAAAATGCTGTTTTT
>OMLP01023552.1:76554-89054 GCA_900302685.1 Spondyliosoma cantharus | reverse complement strand
TACGTCAGGGATGGACGTCAGGATCAGGATCGGAAGCTGGTAAGCTGGGAAACTATCTGTGGAAATGCTGTTTGAGAATTAGGTGCTAGGGAAACTGAGAAAGAGACAGCAATAGAGGAAGATGTCACCTGTTCCACAAACAATATTACAAGTTTTTTGAACAGAAGTTCTCAACCAATTTATCTTATTTCAGGGGGTCTGAACAGCAAACCGACGTGTATTACATTGGGCCTACAGTGTGGAGCCAAAGATAAATTGAGAACAAAGCATGGAGGGTAATGACAGTCACAGAAATATTTCCCGATGAAACATCGCTTTTGTAGGAGCCAAAAAAATTGATCTCCCTCTGAAATGAAATAACCCAGACTGTCTTGTAACATTTTAATATATCATCGTCTAATATATCATCTGAATCTGAGATGCTGCAGGCCACAGGTTGTCAAAAGAATATTCATGATGTTTGCGGACATGAGCCGATTCTCCTGGTGACAGACTCGACATATTGGTCCATCAATGCTCCCTTCTGGAGGTGGTAATGACAGACCAGGATAGGATTCATAAATCAGAAGCCGGTGGGGAGGGCGGCTGACATTGATGCATGCTGGGACATAGAAAAACAGAGCAGAGGGAGCGCAAAAGACAAAGGGACATGTTGAATGACTTCATATGTGGAAGACAGTGATGTGTAGTACAGACAGCATAATGACACCACATTGGTGTGGGGTACATAATCCGGGGTTTGTAAAAGCCAAAGGCTGCAATACATCTGCATAATGCCCCACATGAGCTGCAGAGCTCCACGCTGACACCAACACAACCACAGTTGCACATACGAACAAACACACACGTCCTCATAGATACACAACCTTAGCAGCATTGTGCCTCCAAGGTCATTGTCCATAATGAGTCACATTACCATAAAGCTGAGGTTGAGTGTTGTTGTCCAACACACGCCAGTCCCCCCACCCCGAAGGATCAAAGAGAAGGTGGACTACATTATCTTAAAGGCCAGCCCCATCCTCCCACACTTTATTAAGACGCGAGCTGTAAAATTGCTGCTATGCTTACATTCATCACTGTGGTTTTATGAGGCAATAACATTCACTGGTAATTTATTTTTTACTATAGGAGGACTTAGACTGACATTTCTATATTAGATAAGTTCGTAAATCTTTGTGGGTGTAGGTTGGCCTCATTGTCCTCTCAGTGTAAAATGGTCACACTGTGTCCAACAGCGTGTTGCTTGGTGGAAACCGGGGAGGACATCTGCCCCAGTGTTACACTCAGTCAACACCTGTGACTGTAGCTCAGCATTAATCCCAGGGTCAGTAGCTTTTATTTTTTTTTTTTTTGAGGAAGGCAGAAAGGTCCTTTTCTTCAAGTGCAGTCCATTTACTGTGTATGTTATGGTGGTGACGGCGGGGTCCCGACTAAGTGGTAACCCAACAAACCCAACGCAGTAGTGCCAAAAACTGCAGCTCCTTGGCCAAGTGAAATTTGCTCCAAAAGCCATTCGATCCCAATAGACCACATAATAAAATGCCCATATTCAAAGGTCATGATAGAAAACATAGACCTACAATACAAAGGTATTACACACACAATAGGTTTATTGTCAGCAACTCCCAAAACAACATAACTATTGTAGCGTACCAGCAACAGAACCATACCTTCATCATATGGTTGCAGTTTGGTTAGGTTTAGGCAAGAAAGCTACTTTATTTATGATTTATGAACTACAACTACTTGTTGAGAAACATTGTACAAACATACAGTACCTACTTGTGTTACATTATGTATGTGACAAAACTACGTTAGGGACTAAGAAGATCTTACTGTTGACTTCTGCTTTTACAGTTCCTGTGTTTGTTTAACCCAACCGTTCACCTCCCGACCTCCTCTGTATACAAACTTTTCACTCTTTTTACAAATAATTACTCCAGCTGCTCGCCACCTAACACCTTTACAGTCAGTCTATGGTCGTGTTTCTGCTGAGGACAGGCTGGCTAATCACACCGTCTGTTCCTTAATTGTGTTTTTCAGACATCTAAAAACTTACCAGTCTTCCATTAATTATATATTATATTGTCGCTGGCCCATGAAAACAAGAAATATTGGATCAGACTATGCATAGAACACCAAATTTCCTGTTGGGGAGATTAGATTTCTATCTGTTTCCAAAAACAATAGACTGTGAGATACATGGTAGCTAAGGACTTCATTCCTCATTCCTTTGCCATTACATAATGCAGTTTTATTCTGCTGACACAAGATATGCAAGAATGAACTAAATGCATCTTTGTTTCCAGCTTTGGCTTTAATCCAAAGTGCATGTAATAGTGCATCTTATTTTTCCATGTTTGTCCAAAATCTTCCATTTGAATCCTCTGACTGCTAAGGCTGCATTTCTTTGCTCTTTCTGACAAAAGCAATTTAATGCCTCATGTACGGATGGGAAGGTTTTTAACTTGCAGGTTGGGGAAAGCATCCCATGTGTGCTCCGACCAAAGCACCAGCGCTCAGTCAGAGAAAAATGTAATCTCCAGCTAATGCCTGAAACACACTGTTCATCCCCAGTCAGTGAATGATGTTGGTGAACAAGTCTCAGAGGGTAGCAGGAAAGATCAACCTGAACAGATTGGGCCTGGTTCCACTCGCAAGTGATTGATTGCCAGGTAAACATCATTACCATTTTAGATCTTCCCGCAGGGTTGTCTCCTGGATTGATTGGAGCTGCAACACCAATTTAAACCTCTTTTTTTTTCATAAGGTCATAGATGAGTTTTTAACAAGGATGTATTTAGAGCAACTTGCTCTGAGAGACATCTATTATAATGCCTGCCAGGCACAATGCCATACGTGTGTTGGTGTTAGCACTAACTATGCTAACAATTCGAATGAAAGAATAACACATCTCTGCCTCTGTGTTTGTAGCAGAAGTAGGAAATCGGGTTATGATTTGCAGAGGCGTGTAACATCTCTTACCCCAGCTTCAAATCACGGTGTCACCCTCCCACATTAAAAACAAAAAAGCAGCATAAGATATTCATGCGTGCCAGTAACCTAGATTTTTAAATGTTTTAGTTGGCTGCTTGTCTCCTGTTGCTGAACAGGGCCGATGAGGCTCATCTCAGCGAGGCCTCCTCCCTGTCGCTTTGATGTCTGGACCGAGGCTGTGTATGTGTGCACGCGCGCGCGTGTGTGTGTGTGTGTGTGTGTGTGTGTGTGTTTGTGTGTAAATGTGAATGAGTGTGCATATCTTTATTTTTGAATGTCCTGTAATGATGCCAGCCATAAAAAAAAGAAGCATTTCTGGAGCGATCCTTATCATGCATCAAAGTAGGGCACCGCCAGAGACCTGCAGACCTGGCAACTCTTGTATAGGATAGATGATAGGTGTGTGCAAGCATGGTCGGACTGGCAGTGGGTATGACGAGGTAACCAAAACAGCTTCACGGCGTATTTAGTTACACGTGAATTGACACTAAGGATCAAAATCTACGCAAACTAAAGGGATAACTTGCGGGCTATCAGAGTCTCAGTTACTGACAGGATGACCAGCCAGAAGATTACCAGACACTCCCTTGGTGCTGATGTCACCCGAATCCTTGTTTACCAGCAAGGTGGTAAGGAGAGCAGGTTATTCCAGTAAGACAACGTGTAACCGCTGCCTGTTTACATGGACGTCAGTAGCAGGGACAGGGCATGCAGGATCACAGAACGTTGTGATATATTTATAGTGAAGAGGGCACTTCACCATGTTTTGTCCACTGGAAGGGCACCCAAGAGGGCAGTATTTTATGTTTAATCTACAATAGGGGCATCAGAGAGGGCACTTTCGCTGGATTCTTTTTCAAACTTCCGAGTTCACCAGTGAGGCGCATACACACACACCAATAACAGCTAACTGAATTTTAAATGAACAGAGGAGAAAAGAGAAGGTTAAGGAGGAGTGTAGACAGGAGTTTAAGTCTCTCTCTCCTTCGCTCACACTTTCTTGTTCTGGGACCCTGTCTTGTGTGATGTCTCATTCGTTGGCTGCCATTATTCACATTCAAAAGCTGACACAAAGAGCAAGTCTGGGCGAGCAGAGGAATCTGCCACGATACCAGTGTGGGATTATCTAAAGCTGAGCTCTGCTGTCCACAATCAGAGGTTCTTCACGGAGAGGTTTTTCATGCATGTATGTCACAGCTTTGCAATGCTTACGGTAGAAGAACTTTGGTGTTGTGGTACATTCAATAGTGTTGAGGTAAACTGGAAATAAGGGCAAATCTAACCTCTAATTTCTGGTAGCTGCCTTGAAAACGGATATCGTATGGCTGACACGCAAGCATGCCCACTGTGCATTAACAATCCCCAGAGCACATCCTCACTTCAAAGACGTTCGCTTTCACTGGTGGTCAAAGGTTAGAGCAGACACCAGCAGCCAGAGCAATCAGCACAGCCTTTAAAGCAGACAGAAGAAAGAAAACAGCCTGACTTCAGGCCAGTGAGAGGATTCTGAAACAAGCAAGTTGGGTGAAGACTGGATGGACAAGGGACATGAGGTACAAGGAGCTGGTATGTGAGAGCCAGATGTAGCATAAAGGGTTGTTGCAGAGGCTTCACAGGGCAAACTCTCTATAGGGCCGTTAAGCTCCTTGTTAGCACAGGTGTGCCGCAGGAGAAAGCCATTAAGTGCATCACAGAGGCAGCGAGAGAGCCGAAAAAGGTTTTGGATAAAAGAGGATTGTTCTGCAGATAATAACCTCCAAATGGTCACTGGTCTAATCAACCCCGGCCAAGTGGCCTGAGAAAGATGCAGGATTGCTGAAAGACCCAAAAGTCCCTGTGATACAGACGATGTATAGGAAATTGCAAAACATTTGGACCCACCTGAAACCAAAATCTGACATGTGGTCAAAGCTCCTGGCCACATATTAATGGGCTTTCCTTTTATAACACTGCTTTTACTGCTGTACTGTATAATACAGTGTACAGTAGCAGCCCTTTCCTGACTTCCTCTCATCATAATGTAGAGTTTTTGAGTATGGCTCAGCAAAAAAATCAATGGAAATGTATTTTAACATGTCAATGATGAGTTCAGGCCGCAGGATTACTCTGCTATTAACACTGACACTGTCGGACAGCCCGTGTGGCTCACTGGGCTTCGGTATGTTTCTATGTGTTTAAAAAAAGAAGAACCGGCGAGAGTGTGTGTGTCTGCCCGTCCGCCGTGTAAGGCTCCCCATGATGGGACAGACATTATCCATGATGTACGAAGTCTAGTTTTAAATGTAATTGACTGCAGTCCCCTTTAACTGGCCTTGCCTGCTTTTACTGAAAACACAATTTGGCTTTTAAACGCTTTGCTCAGCAAAACAAAAAGAGTAACCTTGTGCATGGAGTATAAAATGTGGCAATTTTTACTGCAACAACCAACCAATCAGGCGTAATCAACCTGCCCTGCAGAAATATCAACCCACCTCCCTCAAAGACACATGCCGTCCTGCCATCATTTCGACATTCATTCTTACTTTTCAGTTTTCTTTTCTTCCTTTCTTAATTGTATTCCTTCTTTGTCGTCCTCTTCTTTATCCTTGTTACCTTCTTTTTCTCAACCTCCCGTTTGGTCTTTTTCAGTGCCAATTTTGAGTCTTAACTTATTTCATCCTTTTACTATCCTTCCTTGCCTCCATTTGGCGAAATGACTTGGCAGAATTGCATCGCATGTGCGAAATATGGCCAGCTCTGCTTTGTCCTGATTGCCAGAAGTATCACACGGCGTTTTTGTCAATACTGACCCTCCAACCGGCTGTCCTTCCTTTATTCCTTCTCTCTTCTCCACTTTCCTTTTTTTCTTTCTATCCTTGAGGCTTTTCAGGGGTTTGAAACTCAATTTTTTTCCCTTTCTCTTGCACATCCTCTTGATCCAAACCCCCCTGCATGCCAAAGTACCCACAGAGGCACAAGTTGGTTTTCTGATCACCGAATCACTGGTAAGTCAGAAATTGTTACCCCCCTTGTGGTGCAAACTCAGTGTCCAGGTGCTGACCCAGCTTGCTGCAAGACAGCTGGATTTGCGTCACATGGCCCCGTCAGGCTTTAAGTTGTGCACATGCTGCCAAACCACAGTGGTTCAACTAATCAGTGTCCTTTCACAAACTACTGGCAGCAACAGGCATGGTTTAGATGTGATGACTGTTTGTTTGAAAATGGAGTCGCCATTTTCAAACAAACAGTCATGACATGGGTGCCTTAAGAAGTTAGCGTAGATGCTGCTGTAGCATCAGTTATATCAGAACTGGAGACTATTTCTTTATTGAAAGAAGAGAAAAGAACAGTACTGAAGGCTCTTTTTTTGATGGAAAATATGTTTTTGCTTTGATTTACCAACAAACCGCTAGTAGCACTCCCCTACTGCTGACCTGACTGGTAGAAGGTAGCCCATGATGGAGCTTTCTGTGTTTGAAAGAGCAACAGTATAATAGAGTCCTGGCAAGTGTTACAGCTTCCCTGATTCCCCCTGCAATATATGTTGCTTCCTTATCTAAAGATTGTTAGTCCATTGTTGAAACCAAGTGAATCATGGCTTATAACCTACTTGTTTGTTGACATTTCAGTTCAACGCGATTTGGAGCACACAGATAGAGAGGGGAATCCGATCATCACGCCCTTCAATGTGTCAATCAGGAGCATAAACGATGTATTTTGTCATTTCATTCGGAGGACATTCTGGTGTAGATACTTCCATTTCCCTGTGATGCCCTGTGATTGACAACAAGAAAATATCGAGGCTGCTTACTCTCTTTGAAACAACTGTTTGTCTGTCTGTTCATTATGATTTAAACCTTGTATCTGGTCCAGTGTTTAGGATGTAGTCGCATCTAGTGGTGAGGTTGCAGACTGATACCAACCAGACATCACTCGTCTCAGGCTCCACTATGGTGGAAAAAGAGCCAGTGTTTGGTTTGTCCATTGTGGGCTACAATACAACGATGGTGGTGCAACATGGCGGACTCCGCAGAAGATGGCCTGCTCCCACTGTACATATAAAAGGGCTCATTTAAAGTAACAAAACAAACAAGATTTAAGTGATTATACACTAATGAAAACATCATCATGAATATTATGTTCCATTGTTTTTTCTGTAGCTCCTCCTTAATCCCCCTAAATCCTACACACTGGACCTTTGAATACAACTAGCTTCCAACAGGAAATACATTTTGGAGGAAACAGTAAAAAACACGGGCATAAGCATAGCATAACCATTAGCATAATGAAAATTGTGCAAATCCAGAAATGTTGATATTGATCACATCAGTGTAAATGTTCCCAGACAGCATATTTCTGTATATTTTGTGCCAAAATGTTTTTTACGGTTATGTTTTGGCACTGGCAGCACTTCACAACCTTAGTTCTATACAGACAGAGGTCAGCAGAGACACAACATGTTTGTGAACACTTACGGAAACAGTAGTCTTTGCTACCCTTAACAATGTTTTTGATGGCTAAACTTAACGGATGAGGCTCATGTAACCCTGATGTCACAAATGAAGGCTTCATTCACTCAAAAAATATTTCCTCTGAACATAATCCAGAAAGCTATTATGCTTGTCTGCACAATTGGTAAAAGGATTTCATAATATGTTTACATAATGTCTATGAGACAGGGTTATTTATAACTTGAAGATGTTTTCCATGAGTCAAAAACATCCAGTAATCATTGACTTGATGGGGTAGACATAGTCATATGTTTATGCAATTTAGTTTAGGCAATTTATCATATTCTGTTTACCATAGGAGCATCCAAGAGGGCACTATCGCTGTGTTTTTTTTTAACATGGGGGTACCAGGGTGGGGCAATCGCCCACCAGTGCTGACTAAGTTTTCATTTTTTTGTTTGCATTAGGAGGAAACCTGGAGGGTGGAAGTTTTGAGAATACATTTTTGACACTTGGTTTTAATAAAGCAAATTTCTGTTCAATTTTTTTTAAAATGTATGATGTGTGGTGAAGGTTGTGACAGAAACATAAACTCTCTCTTTTCATCTTTCATGACAAGAAATAACTTCCACCTGAGGTATGATGTTGGACTGCAGTTTACACAAGTTTGAACAAAAATCCTGTCTGCATTTTCCAGTGAACAGAAGAGATTTTCCCAGCATCCCATCTGCAGTGGGAGGTTTAAGAAGAGCTTGAAGACTTTTGACCTTGAATATTTTGTGAATGTCTTTCCTGTTGACAGTGATTAATTTCAGGTGGAAATACAAGGTCATGGAGGCAGTGAAAAAATAAAGATGTCTGATCACGGCACAAAACGGTAAAAGACAGGTACAACCCATTCAGCCCACTTGCTTTCAGCTTCTGGATAATAGCTAGACAAAAATCTGTCAGAGGAAAATAGATGTGAACACTATCACTGTATCATCAACACAATACAGTACATTATAAACAAGAGACATTAATCATTGTCAGGCATGATAAAAAGGCTTTGAAAGGCTGCTTCTGCTGCATAATTATCCAACAGACCTTGTTTATGTTGAAGCCCTTTGACTTAATTCTCAAGAGAATGAAGGTTAATGATAAACCTCCTTGTTTACTCACTCGCATGTTAAAGATCTGCCTCCAGTTAATTATCCTATATTGCTGCATGTTGACAAGAAAGTTGCTATGAGCCTATGAGAAATGCCCCGTAATGACAGGAGGTCATATAAAACCATACAGATTTTCCCTGTGCGTGCGCACATACATGCATCTAACCTTTGTCTGTGCACGTGTGTGTGTGTGTTGCTCGACCAAGAGGAGAACGATAATTAAACATGATATAAAGGGCACAAGAAGAACCCCATCCAGAAATGAGAAAGCCACCATTTAAAAAATGTGACACCCGCTCTGACACAATGATCGGTGGCATGAACGTAAAACCCATTACAGAATATTAATGAAGATATTAGGCATCAAAATAGAATCACTTCAGATGAGGCCATCAATCATTTGTGTTCTTTAAATATTGAGTAATATATTCCAGGTAACAGTCTACTCTTCAGAAAAAGGATATAAGGTTATGGATAGTGTCAGCTCCTGTTGGAGGGGACACGATGTGACAATGACTTTACGAATTAACCTGAGTCAGATGATATTGTCGTATTGCACTGTACTATTTTTTTTTTTTTTTGGCTGTACCTTACATGGATCGGACGGGCAAGAGACAGGCTGCCTTTCCTTTCATGAGTTCACCATCAAGACACCTTTAGATAAAAAGGTAATTATTTCTCAGAGTAGAATAAAGAACAGTGATGATGTGATAAGTTCAATTTATAAATCTATTTACAATTCAACTATTGGACAGATAGAAATAAAGACATACATGCAGTGTTGGAAATGAGAAAATTCTCCTCCTTCTCAAGCTCTTTAAAAACCCTCTTGGATAAACTGGAAAATGCCTCGTCACAAAGCTGAAAACAGGCTGTTTTTCTGACACAGTGAGAAGGACAGTGACACTGCAAACACATGATGATCCTTCGGAATGTGACAGTTATATGAATATGACACGATATGACAATAACAGCATATAAAGTACTTAAAATGAGCTCAACTTCAAAAGTGCAATATGTTCATTTTGGTTGAAAGCATTCAAAAATTAACATTATCAACAGAGTGTAAAGAAAGAACAGTGTTGACATTATGTCAAAGATGTCTATGTACTGTGTTGCAGAGATGATGTATGCATTGTGTGAGTGAGTATGCTAACCAGCTAGCTATCTCAAGAGGTGACAGATCGTGAAAATCACCAACACTCCCAGAATGCTCCATGTTCCCTGTCCAGACAGAGCTAACAGGGGCACTCTGCACGGATAGCTGAGCTAACTAGCTAATGGCAAATACAGTTACCAGCAGTTAGCGATTACTCTGGTGATATGCTGCCCCCTATTTCTTTTGAGTATGAATTTGACAGGCGATGACCTTTTTAAACATCTACAGCAGTAAAATGCTACATACAGATAAATGCAGCTCTATAGGAGCCCTGTAGCCCTTTATTGACCAGCCGCCCCTTGTTATGGAATACGTTTATAAAATCCAGGTTGTTTAATGTCAAAATAACCCTCTCTTGTATAGACGTACATCCATGATTGACAATCTGGTCAAAAAACTAAAATTAAATACAAAGCTAAACTATGTATGGATTATAGATTACCTGAGATTACTGCCCCATGGCAGGAAAATCTCTGTGACACATCAAGGTCATCTGAGGGACAAAAGCCAAATTTGCCATTGTACTTAGATTAGGAGGATAAATGGACACATAGACATACATTCACTTGAAATCAGTTTATCTTTGGCCGAGCTTCACTGTGAAGGCGCACGTGTATGTGGGTAGATATGTTGCACTGCTGTAATCCAGCAATCCTACCTCATCTGTCTCTGTCGGACGCTGGATATGAAGGCCAATTGGCATTCACTAGATAGCGGGCTAAAGCCGGGGTGATCTCGCTCCAAACATACATCACCCAAACTCATTTGTCCATGGATTGACGGATAATAGGAAAAAGTGTGTATGTGTGTATGATCTTGTTGTTATTTGTATCATTATTATTTGCCTTACCTGGACTTCTACTATTGTCAGCAGGTGTTTGAATAAAGGAGTTTTTAACCTCAAAAATTAAGTGCCTTGGATGTCTTTATTGCTTCTCTGTGCATAAGGGTAAACATAAACAAGGATTATAATATCACTTGTCTGTGTGATCAAAAAGCATTTGTTATAGTAAAAAAGCAGCTATTTCTATTGTGTTTGTAAGGTGAAACAAGTGCCCAGTGATTACAGAGTATTTTAGTGCATTGTGTTGAGTGTTGTGCAGTGGGGGCTGCTTTTAACAAGGGGGGGAGTATGGTGTGCCTGCTGCAGCTCGCTCAGACAGCAAAATGAGTGATCTTCCCAGCACTCTAATGAGGATGGATAGCATTCTGTTTTCACAAACACAAACAGTGGCTTTATGAATCACAATCGCACAGCCCTGAATGGGAAACAGCAGAGAATAAATCACTGCATCACCGAGGGATGGTAAGTAGATGTATTGTCATCATTTGAATGCAACGAGGAAGAATAGCTTTGATGTCGAGGAATCTGTGCGGTTTAAAGTTAGTCTGTGTTTGTGTGAGTGCCGCGTGGATACAGGTTCAACTCTACCTCCTAGGTGAGGTGTTTTAATCTGTAAAAAAAATAAAAAATGGATTCCGGATTAAAGCTTTTAGCGACAATAGCTGTTACTGGTGTGAAACGTTGCCAGTTTAATCTTTTCCGCCACTTGAATAAACAGTTGTTTGTATACTTGCAGAGAGGATATAAAACTCTTGATAAACAAACCCTTAAACTTGGAGTCGTGATGTTGATGTAGGTTGTCGTGTTTTTTTTTTTGCACATCTGCATTTCTTCCCAATTGGTTGTTTTTTTTATGTAACACACAGTATGGGACGTATACACATTAGATAATAAAGCAACAGGAGCAAGGAAAAGTACCTGAGGGTGAATTGACTGTGAATTGACTTGGTAGACTGTTTGCAACAAAGGGAGTAAAGAAATGTATCAGGCACCGTCAGGTCTCTCATTATTATCCTTATTTTCCATCCGGTGATGACAGCCTACCCAACAATCACAAAGCACACACACGAAATGTTCAGTTAATGTCACTGCAAAGAAAATTTGTTTGCCATTACAACTAGCCTATCCCCTTTGATGATGTGATGTGCCGTGGGTGTATATGTATCTGGTGAACCCAAACAACAGGCAGATTAAGCTAAATTACCAGGCCTAGTCCCTGACGTGGGTGAAGAACATTTATAGAGTTGCTGGTAAAATGGGTGTGATACTGCGATCACAAGAAAGTGTTCACCCGGCCCAGTCGCCGGGAAACCACTGGTACATTCACATTTGCCTTATTGATATGTCAAAAGAGGTGTCACATCACATGTCTACAGCCAGACTTTCATGTCGGCAAGGTGGAAGGGATGGCTGTGGAGCTACAATCGAGAGATCTGCCAAGCCAGTGACCGCAGTTCGAGACTGTGTTTGTACAATATTTGTAAGTGGCTTCAGGAAAATCTGTTGAAAAGAAATTTGTGGCAAAACCGAAAACAGGTATTTTAAGCCAAAATAGGATCTTTTCCTAACCCCAAACAAGTGTTTTTTGTGCCTAAACCTTACAGGACCACAAACACAGCATTGTCAAAACAGGAAAATTGAAATTGGAAAGTTGCAACATTGTGAAATGTACATTTTCAACATATCTGTGTTTTTTGAGAAACAAACATGACCAACATTTATTCTGGCAAGTGGGTTGATTCTCTCTATGTAAAATCACAGGCTAGGTCAAGTTTCTAAATCATTGATATTGTACAACCCCTAAATATCCGTCTCTCAAAAAATAAATCATCCCTTAATTGGCATGTAAACTAAATAATATTCATATTTGCTTAAGATGAGCAATATAATTCAAATTGTTTAAGAACTTATCTTTATAA
>OMLP01023552.1:38850-61199 GCA_900302685.1 Spondyliosoma cantharus | reverse complement strand
GTAAAGTCCATGATCAAGTACCTGCGACTACACGCGCTTGTGGATTTGTGGGGTGGTGTGCACAAGCTGACGAAATAAAAGTGAGGCCTTACACAGTCGAAGGACAGGGAGCTGGGAGCTATGGCTCGGAAGGTAGAGTACCTGTTCATGAATCAGAAGTTAGGTGGTTGATCCATTGCCCCTTAAGTGAAATGTACGGTTTGCAAACTGTTTGGAACATACAATGTGTATATTTTTAGGCAGTAAAAACTTTTGTTAGGTTTAGGCAACACACATTCTTGGTTAGCTTTAGGCAATAAAAATACTTGGTTAGGTTTAGGCAGTAAAAATACCTGGTCGCACTATTTTACATTGCATTAATCAGACGTAACAGGCCATACTTTGTATCAAACTAGACAAAAACAATACGCTAATAAGACGCAACAAGCTGTACTTTGTATAAAATGACAACTAGAAATAATGTATAATTGCAAAACCAAATCGGAGATCCTAATACACTATTAGACACCATTTTACAAGATCTTAGTCTAATTAGGAATCACATCTTGTAAATGGTGTCTAATAGTGTATAAGGATCTCCGATTTAGTTTGTAATTACAGTATAATTTGGTATAATAGTGTCTAAGTATAGTAGCCTAGATTTAAAGTAATAAGACTTTATATGCGGTTTCTGATTACAGCATAATTTGGTTAGGCTATACGGTGTCTAATTACAGTATAACTTTTCTTGTTTACTGTCTAATCAAGATTACATTATTATTAATTTGATACAAAGTACTGCCTGCTACGTCTTATTAATGTACTGTAAAATAAAGTGCGACCAAATACTTTGTTAGGTTTAGACAATGAAAATAATTGGTTAGGTTTAGAAACAAAAAATACTTGGTTAGGTTTACTTGGTTACTTTACACATCCATATTTTCCAATCTATTTTCTGGAGTCAGCTGTGACATTGCAAAAGAATGACTGGTCAGTTTCAGTGACGATCCAGGAACAACATCGACTTGACTAATTCAGATTGTTTTTTAAATGCCCTTTAAACAGCAAAATGCTCATCAGGGAGTCTTGTCAGCTTTGATAGAGGAATTAGCTACTCACACTTTAATAGAACATTTACCACCGTCGAGCTCTTCTCATGTTCTCTGACGGATGTAATTGACTGTAACATCAGCAGCTAACAAGGCAAGCCTGGTTGGTTTGGGCCACCACTAATCCATCGTGTTTGCTGTTCTCTGGTTGCGAGGTTAAAGAAGAGAGAATTACTAGATTTTACATTAGTAAATCCATGTCGGTTCGGCCAAATCCATCTTATGCATGTTATAGGACCTTTCTGTTACCTCCTTTGGAGATTAGAGAGTCTACCTTGACACACATCACACACACGCAGGCACGTACACACCTATAATCTGATACAAACGTGGCAAATGTGGCGGTGTGATGTGTGTTTTACTGTATATTCGATGCGCATTTCTGAAAATCTCAGCTAGGATCAATGTCAGAATGGTTGACACAGTTGGAGGCTTTAGTATGATAACAGCTGTGTCATCCTATACATCTCAATAAGCCACAGACTTAGTTATACACACCAGCTGCAGAGGACAAACAGAAACACACACACACACAGATGCAGGGAGAAAGAGGGATGGTGGCACATTGTGACAGGGTGAGAGACATACACAGAAATAGATACTCTCTTTTATCGGATTCAATACTGCTGTAAATGAGGAGCAGGGCGGTGGAGGGCGGTGTGGTCAGACAATGGTGATGGCTGTCTGCACAAACAGCCCAGCATCACCACAGCCATCTTTCTGATTACTTATAATGGCACTGCATATGTCACATTTCATCAAATAAAACTGTCCTTGCCTTAATTGTGTCCAGTCCTATAAAGCTGTCTAAAATTCAAATAGAAGGCATAACCTTTTGACATCATTTTTTCAAAGAGTCTTCATTAAAGAGCCAAGGCAACTTTATTGACGTATAGAGATGAGTGACACATTAAAGAAAAAACAGGATAAATGAGTGGACAAACACAACAATACATATTTCTCTATCGTAACCTGACTTCTTCGAGGCTGATATCCAAAAATGAATCTCTAACAATCTTTTTGACCCAAATGCAAGACAAAGAGACAGATGGATGAAAAAACAAAAAGTGAGCTTCAAATTGGCACTATGTAGTTTTGGAGAAGAAATTTATAGTCATAATTTTAATATTTACAAAAATGTAGGTAATAATAAAAACTCAGAAATATTTATTTTTTCCCACAACTAAATAAACAAGCTGTTCTCAGAGGAAAATAAGGTCCCCAGTTGTCATGAAAACGGAGAGCGATTGTTCAGGCATGAAAATATCAGTCAGTGAAGATCTTTCTCTTCTGATTAAAATGTCTTCCCCCAAACTACATAGTGCACCTTTAAAAAAACACAAGTTGAAGTCCCAAAAAAATCAAAGGCAGGCAACAAAAGTAACAAAACAGGCTGGGGAAAATCCCCAAAAACTAAAGAGAAACACAAAACCAAATGATGTACAAACACACAATACACGGTGACACCAACATAACAGACTGACAAGACAAAAGGGGAAAAGACGGACCTAAATGCACAAGGGAGGGAAGACTTAGGAACAGTCGAAACTAATGGGGCAATCCTAAAAGGAAAGACAGGAAGTGTGATTAACAACAAGTCACACAAACCCTTCAAAACATCAATATCTTTTTTAAAAGATTAAATGTGTTCTTTACATATTATAACCAAGATATGTAGAGTACTGAGCAGTGTGTTTTCCATTTGAAAAAAAATACAGGCTAATTTAGACACAGACTGATTAATCAATTTAGCTATAGCATGAGCTTTGATTCAGAAATTCCAAATTAAGTGAATCCTATTCTATAGCCTTCACAGCCTTCGTCAGAGCACTCTAACTAGCCTTGGATCCTATTCTATATGGTTAACCTCCACCTGAAGGCCTGAAGGGTTTGATTGGATTGTTTCAGTGGACACTTCAAAAAATGTACTGGAGAGAACAACTCAGAGCTTTATGAAATATTGGTATAAAAATTTCTGAGATTGATTCTGTGTTGTACTGAAAGCCAACGAAGTGATTTAGGCACTGGGGAGAAATGTTCAGCTCTGTATGCATGGCTGAGAAATGCTGTATTCTGAATGAGCTGGAGCCGTGCCTTTTCAGCAAAGACCGCATTACAGTAGTCAAAGTTGAGACGAGTGCATGAACCAGTTTCTGAGAATCAGCTCGAGATATAAATGCTCCAACTTTCTGATAGATTCAGCGAAGAAAGATGCCCTACTTATGTTGCCTGAAGTTCCTTGAAGGATTAAGCTCAAGCTCTGTTTTTTTGTTTTTTCAATATTACCAAGAAATCCAATGAGAGGACAAAAAATATAATTGAATTTACCCTGCTAAAGTCATGCCTGTATAGCCACAAACCAAACGCTGCTTATTCCTCTGTGCCCTCCATTGTCATCCAAAACCCATTTAAATCGCATAATAGAGGCATGATGTTGCATTTTGGTGACACATTCCTTCATTACGAAACAGATGCCAGCAGTATCCTTTAAAATAACCTCCAAAAAATTCGGTCACATGGGCTGACATTTCAAAATATCCCCCATGAGGCCAAAATGGAGCCAAGTTAACAGTAAAAAAAAAAAAAAAGAAGCAAACACTGCGGCTTGCCAGATTTAAATCGAGACTGTGCAACTTTCAAAAGTAGAAACAACACAGTCTTCCTCCTCAAGCCACCCCCGCCCATTTCATTATACTCAGGATCTTCGTCGCTGCACCCTTATTTGGTCTGGTAATGACGACCGATAGCTTATGATGGCTGAATGCTTTAGATACATGCTGCTGTGTAACTGACATTAATAAGTATGTTATCCGATTTAATGTCTCTTTTCCTTCTGTTACTCTATATTTTAGCACGTCACAGTAAAATGTGATGTAGTACTTTTAACAACTGACTCACAACAATCTTAGAAAATGAAGGCAAATTCCCTGAGCCTTCTATCTTGTAATCATCAGAGCGGCACACTGGCTGCCGTTCAGCCAAAGTGCACTTTAAACATCGGCAGAATAAATCGGCAGAATAAACTCAAATAAGACTCATTGAAGCTGTTGAAGTATGGCTTTGCTGTCTGTATGTAACTGGAGTTTTGCAGGGCACATATGTCTCTTTAAGTGTAGCTGTGTATGTGTGTGTGTATTTGTGCTAATCTCTGCCCTACTAGTGAGCAGGGTCAGTAGACACTGGTCACATATTCTGATCCCAGGCGCATGTCCAACAGACAAGCAAAAACTCTAAACCCTTCAAAACAACCCAAAGATGGATTGAGAGATTATGAATTCTCATCTCTAGGCAGCTTTCACACGTTTCCGTAAAATGCCCTCAATATTAAAAAGCAATCTCCAAATATGACTTTAAAAGGCCCCGGGTGTATACAGCTGCAGCTGCAGCCAAAACACATATGTTGTTTTTGCAATTCAGGGTTCATAACTGCTTACATCTGGTCTGACTCCACACACACATATATTGTGCTTGCTATACAAGCTTAAACTGAACTGATTCACATGTTGGTTCACGTTTACTCGTTTGGGGCATTGGTTCCCAACCTTGAGGGTCAAGAACTTCCAATGGGTTGCAAGGTTAATCTGTGGAGTTGCAGTTTAAATTACTGATGAATTTTAGCTCTTCAGGTTGCTCATAAAAAAGGAAAGAATTGACTTTTTCGGTGAAACCACCGCTTTTGGGTACATAGTGAATACATCAGGTGACATAATGAGGATATCTTTAGGTTCCTCGATTCTCAAGCACTTTAAACCCACAGTATGTACATTCTGCCACTAGGTAGTGTGGGATCATGGGAGTTGTTGTCTTCACTGTTAAACAACGACCTCCGCTGATGACTGTCTGTATGACTCAGGAAGAAATGTTAGCAGACGAGGTGATGTTTTAAATTTGTATTCATGTTACCTTTAGTCACATCTGGCGTCTCTGACTCGCTCCCAGCAGTTATGACAGCAGGCGATCAAATGAAATGCACAGGTACCTTTGATAAAACTGTGGATTTCTCTGGGTTTTAAACATTGGTGGAACCATTTTATATAAAATAAGCACACAACTCAAAACAATTTACAGCAATGGCCTAGTTAGTTATCATTTTCATGCAGAAATGTTACATATTGTATCTTTAAAAAAACAAAAGGTGCTAGGTGTAATATATATAGGAATTGGCCACCTGTTAGAGCAAGGCCATTCCACTCAAATAGGCACTGCATATAACCAGAGAAATCACTAACCGCTGATGAGTGTTGCTGCCAGTCGCTAGTTAGCTCAGTTAGCCGTGCAGCTAGTGGTCCAGACATGAAACTTGGGGTGGTATTACAGGACAGGATAGACTGCAGCTCGCTGGGTTAACATGCTAACTTCAGTTGATGTCTCTGCAACAAACACATAAATGTCTTTGACACAATGTCAGAACCTTTATCTCATATCTATCTAAATTTAGTTCATCTTTTTGTTTTAGACCAAAAGTCTTACATGTTGCTCTTTGAAGTTCAGAAAAATAAATAGCTTAAACAGATTCCAACGTGATGCATTCTTTAAAAGTTGTTTTTATTCGTGATCCATTTGTCTTTCCATCCATACCAGATGCTGTTTTCTGATGTTTTTTTTAACCTAAATAACTCATGCGACAGCTCAGGCAGTGATGAAATGATGGCTCTGTAAACACTGCATTAAGTAAATTACAACAGTGCATTATGATAGCAGTCAGATAAGGACGCAACAGACACTGACCAAAGCTCTCTACCCCCGGGCTGTTTGGAACATCAGCTTGGCACTACATGGAGCTGGGATTTAGAATCACAAGTAACTGGCAGCAGAATGTGCAGCGAGTGGATTTAGTGAATCTAGCGCGCGCGACTGACGACAGTGATGGAGTTCTGGTCTTCACGGCCTTGCTCTTACAGTCCAGATCTATGTAGGCTTCAATGCCCTCCCTGCTCACTCTGCACTTTCCTCCCACTCCCCCTGTCAGACAGGAAACAATGTAATGGACTCTCAAGCGTTCAAGCCCCGACGACCACCAAACTCTGGTACAGGCCACTCCCACTGCCAGACTGGAGTGGAGTCTTGTTTCATGTAATGTACCGGTGTGTGTAATCAAGTGCTGCTCTAAGAGAGGGAATGGCAGGCAATTTAGGAATGATTAAAAGCCACTAAATCACCCTGTCACTGTACTGTTTGTGTGTGTGAGTGCGCTGTAAATCCACAGGCTGTGTGCTCTCTTGTTTCTTGGTGTGCTTTTCCACGGCGAAGTTGCTTTTCATCACAACAGCTCGCTTGGACGAGCAGCCATAACTCATCGAAAGTGGCCGCCAGACGGAGGACATGATTTCCTGTCTAAATTAATGGGATAGATTGGACACCGGAGTTGGCATCGAACAAGTAAACATTACACACACACACCCCGAAGCTTGCATCAGTGTCTCTATCAGTCTTGCATACAGATTTTCTTCGCCTCTCCCTCTCCTCCTTCTGTTTTCCCTCTCCGTCTAACAGAGAAAAAAAAAAACACTGTGCCAACATTTTCTGTCTCACAAGTATGTGAAACGTAAAGAGGCAGAAGGTCCAAACTCTGCGGTGTGCCGTCACAGTGATGCAGGTGTGTGACTTTGCAGTAGCTGAGTCGGGACACAGTCACAATGTTACTCAGCTCCCTGGGGTGGGGGGGTCCCTCTACCTGCTGCTGCACAGAGACATATTGCACCAGGCTCCTCCTGTACATACTGCTAGTGCTGGAAGAAGTGCTCATAACCTTTACTTGTGTAAAAGTAGTAATGCAAAGATGCTTCTTTACAAGTAAAAGTACAGAAGCCTTACCAGTAAAATGTACCTAAAATATCAAAAGTAGTGGCTGTGCAGTAAAATATCCCCTAAGATGGAGTTGGAGTTTAAACTATCTTATTTACACTTATAGGCAGTTTAGCCAGTAGTTCCCAACCTGAGGGTCGGGCCCATCCAAAGGACCACCTAAAAAATCTGAGAGGTCGTAGGATAATCAATAGGACAGGAGAGAAGAAAGTGAAATTTTGCTACATGAATCTGTGTTCATGTTTTTTTCCTTCTCTATAATTGTCTATTTTCTTTTTGTATTCTTAACTGATGGATCATTTTACATCTTTGGGCCTTAAACAGTCTTTCAGATCAACAATTCCCAAAGTATTGGCCATGGCCCCCTGGTGAGCTGTGACGGTACTGCGGGTGGGTCATTGGGCCGCAACAGGTCATTTATAATAAATTAAATGAAATAAAAATAAAAAATTAAGTTTGAAATTGTCATAAAATATTTGTGATTAAATGTTTACATTAACTGATGTGACAACTGACAGCATTATGTAGAAACTGACATTTTGTGCCCCCCATAGTTTCTGAGTCATAAATATAAATCAGAAATATATAAATCAGGTCTGCAACAATTTGTCAGATGTGAAATAGGTGCGAACTACAAACAAAACTGTTTACTTCACAACATTGTTTTGTGTTGAAAACATTCTGTCTAAGGAAACGTGAATGTGATGCTGTGATCTCAGCCTTATCCTAACTTATGTTAAGGTGACTTATTGTTGCGTTAATTTCGACAATGTTTGATTTAGATAAGATGGTGTGAGAGGTTTAGAAGTGAAAATCAAAATTGTGTGCAGCTGCTAACAACTCACAGTAAAGTATTTCAAGAAGCACCAACTCCAAACCTGAATTATTAAAAGAGGTCGCGAGTGAAAAAGGTTGGGAAATAATCTTTGTTGTACTTTATAATCCCATCAGACATTTCTGAATTGTAACTCCAGCTGTCAGATAAGTTAAGGCAAGGAAAAAATACAATATTTGACCCTGAAGTACGGTGGGGTAGAGCACAGAGTGGCATGCAATGGAAGTATAGTAAATGTGCTTAGTTACCATCCACCACTGGACACTGATACTGTCGGGGTTGTGCAGCCAGACTAATGCCCAGAGGACTAAAAATAATTGGCAAAAGGTACAGAAGCCTGCAGAGAGAATCTACAGAAGCACAGAGCAATGAGCTGCTGGAAGCTAAAGAACACTGATTAGAAAGTGTGCGTCTCATCATTTCATTTAATCAGAGTGAATTGTGATAGAGTGGGCGAGCGTATAGTAAAATTAATAAGGCACCACATTATATGACCTTTTAAAAGGCAGGAAAAGGTTACTATGAAAGACGAGTGGCCGTTCACATCTTAATCTCCACCTGCTCTCCTGCTGTCTGATGCGACTGTCACAAATGTTACCCTGCGCTGCCCTCTGCTGGTGAACGCACCCAGGTCTTATGCAGCCAGAGTGTGACGAGAATTATATGTCAGTAAAAAAAAAAAGCAGTCATAATGAAACATTATCTGTTTCGAGTGCTGACCAGATTGGCTTTTCAGCTGTGCCTCTGAGTCGGTGATTCTGCCATAAAGTGACTTTTCTCTCCCCTTCAAAAAACTACCTGGCAATAACGGTCATCTGCCTCCTCTCCATGCTGCAATTTAAAACATCTCGTCCTCCTGTCCAACAGCTGCGGCCAGATCTTCCCAATTCTGCCAAGCATGACTCATCATGTACTGCTCACACATGCATGGCAGTAAGAGAGAGAGGGATACACATGCACAAACACCCACACAGCCGCACACACTCGCTGTTCATAAAAAAGAAGAAGGTGACATTCACCAGGCCGTCGGCCAAATCACCAGGCAGGCCGCAGGAGAGTGCAATTAACATCTGACATCTCTGCCAGTTTATATGTGTATTTGTGAGAGTGACCGAAAGTGTAATAGTGCTGTCCTACTCTCCATCAAAGATTTTTTTTTTTTTTAAGTTAAAACATGTTTTTTTTTTTTATTTATTCATGCAGAAATGTGGGTGAGTGTGTGTGGCAGAGAGAGAAAGCATTGTGGTCAGTATGTTGTGTGTCTCATTACAACTCAGGTTTTGCTGTCATCTGGGCAGATAGGCAGGTGTCCCTTCCAATGTCACAGGCTCTCTGAGGCTCCGAGCTGACAGGAGGAGCCCAGACTTCATTAGCAGGTCAATTACCATTTCCCAGACAACATCTGGAGGACACATCGGCCACCCAGCTGCTATTACACACCTCTTAATTCCCACCCCCCCCCCTCAGAATGGCATCAAAAACTGTGTAACTGCAGTCTAATGACTCCCATCCTTGACTTGTACTGAATGTTGAACTGCATTAAGGCGTGTAATTGAATACTGACTGGCAGAGCACCCAGGAGCGACTTGAAACAACTTGTCAGAAATGTTAGCTTTGAACTCTGGAGAAATTCCAGTCTGTTTGATATATCTGCGCATTACTCTCAGTCTTCCCTGCCTGCTTTGTGTTCAGACTTCATCACTGGTTGTTTCTTGTTTCTTTTTGGCCTCTCTTCAATACTATATCTGTCTATCATAGCCTTCTCTCTACTACTACTTGGAAACTCATCTTTCCAAGATTGATCTGAGGCAAACCGAGAGCAGCAGCAGCAGCAGAGACAATACTGCTCAGTGTAGTAGCGCTGCAGGCAGACAGGCATCTGCAAAATTGTGGGCACGTAACACGCAAACGCGCACACACACACACACACACAGAGTGTTGACATTGATTCATTCACATGGGATCACAGAAATACGAGAGATGAAATGAGAAAAACAACTCTATTTATTCTCAGCTGACCCAGCCACAGCCAGAGGCGGCCTCCTCACATCGCAATGGGCCTGTCAGCAGGGCCCGTCTTTTTGTGACTGCTTGATGGGGGTTTTGTTTTATTTATTTATTTATTTCTCCAATCAAGGAAGCAAAAAATGGATGTGTGGGGATGACAGGAAGCTATAGAGAGTTCAGGGGGACACTGACAGATGTGATGTCCACATAGGTTAACCAAGAAAATGTTGTTGTTTGTAGTAAAGATGATTGTGCAAGCTGTCTTCCTATGCAGCTGCAGTTACATATGCTTCATGCATCAACCAGAGAGTGGCCAATTGTGGTTTTTAAGGTGCACATACTGAGGCTGACTGTCAAAATATTGCAGAGGTCCGTTCCTGTGTTGTGTCTCACTGTGCCCAAACCAGGCAGAGAAGACACCTAGCTCTACATTTGCTGTTTTTCAGCTGCCACTTCCAGCTGTCATTTACATATCGTTGTGATACCACTGGGACCAGGATATATGGCAGACATCTATAATTTATGACTTGAGAAAGTGAGAGAGAAAAAGAGAATTTAGAAATGTATAACTTTGCAGTCATATGTGCTCCTGCTAGGCTCATATTTATGGTGGCCCTGAAGGTCAAAACACAACACAACACAACACATCATCACAGAAAACACAACGTTACACAACAAAACAGAGATTTCTTTTTTTTTTACAGAAAACAACATTTCGCAAACACAACATTCTTACAAATACAAAACCTTTCACAAAACACAACATAACAGAAAACAAAGCAACATTTCAGAAAACACATTTCACAAGACACAACGACATAACAGAAACCAAGACAAGGTTACACAAAATACAATAATGTTACAAAAAACATGACAACATTACACAAAACACAACAATATTACACAAAACACAACATTAGTGAAAACACAACAACATTACACAAAACACGACAACATTTCACAAACACAACATTACAGAAAATACAAAATTTTTACAAATACAAAACATTTCAGAAAACACAACATTACAGAAAACAAAGCAACATTTCAGAAAACACATTTCATAAGACACAACGACAAAACAGAAACCAAGACAACATTACACAAAATATGTAGCAGTTCCCCCGAAAGATGGTCAGACACTTACTGATGTTTTGTCAGATTTATTACAAATCCAAACCAACAACGTAAGAGCTGGAAATAAAGCACATAAAACGAAAATGAAATGCAATATATCAAAATGAGATAGTAGTGCAAATATGCTCACATTAATTCATTGACCAAATCAATTAAAATAAATTCTGCACTTCTTAGTGCCTTAGAGACACAGACCATGTACCAAAATTACAATAAACGAACAAATACTAACCGTGTGCCTCTTCGGAGGGTTGCTAATGCCTCTACCATTGTTATTTTATGTAAATTCAACTCCGTTTTTCCCTTCGTTAAAACAGGAACTCTGAACGGGATGTCTGCGAGTCGCTTTCAAAATAAAAGCATAACTGAAACTAACACCATAAACAAGTCTTTCACAATAAAACGAACTTTTAGCAAGTAACAAAAATTGGGTTATTTACAAAATACAACAACATTACTGAAAACACAACAACATTACACAAAACATGACAACATTTCACAAACACAACATTACAGAAAAAACAACATTTTTACACACACATTTCACAAAACATGACAACATTACGCAAAACATGACAACAGTACACAAAATACAACATTACACAAAATATGACAACAGTACACAAAATACAACATTTCACAAACACGTTGCAGTATTTACAAACAGTATTTTTACAAAACACAATAACATTTCACAAAACACAACAACATTACACAAAACACGACAATATTACACAAAATACAACAACGTTACACAAAACACAACACTACAGATATACCAACATTTCACAAAACATGACAACATTATACAAAACACAACATTTTTACAAAACACAACAATATTATACAAAACACAACAACATTACAACAACATTACCTAAAAAAAACTTTTCGGTAATGCTGTTGTGTTTTGACCTTCAGGGCCACCATACATATTAGTCTATATTCAAACAGTCAGTGGGGAGTAATTCTGTCACTTTACCAATAGATCTCTCTAACTAAATACAGTTATACAAAGTCAAGCAGTTTAACTTATTAATCACCTGTAATTGTGCATAGAAACTTTGACCAATTTAAAGCTATCACTATAGCCATAAAATGCAGGGAGAAATAACTGTCAGCAGTAAATACAGTGTGACGCATACGACTAAAGGTCAACAGGGATTTATCTCACTTCTTACCTCCTTTACCTCATGCTCCGTGTGGACAGGAAACAGACCAAAGTTGACGACAACAGACTGTTAAAAAAGTGGCAAATCTGTGGCATTAACATTTGATCCAGACAAAAACAATGCATGCAGGGAAATCAGAAGAGGAATAATTAAGAGCCAAGTGTAATCCATCAAAAAACAAACATTAAATGTGATTTATAGGTCTATGTGAGTCAACTCCTGAATTAATTGGAAAGTTGTGCATCCTCTTATATTCATTTGTCACCAATTTTTGGCATGGTAATTTTCTTAAGCCTTAATAACTCTGTCAAGTCTGCTTCTATGAAGCACAGGGTGATTTGTTGATTACATAACGAATGGGTGGCCATTTTTTCTGGTTTTGTTGCTCTATTGACAACATTTTGACATGTCGTAATCAGGAAAAGCACAGGTGTAGAACCCTGTTTAATGCCGTTTAACTGCTTCAGGGTTGGGGTCTCGCCATTGTGCCTGCCTCCATTAATGTTATCAGTCCCACCTGCACCTTTTCCTACTATGTGAAAGGTGTGTTTGACAGAAGGCCAGTGAACGTTTTGTGCCAAACAAGAATATCTGGCTGATCCTTCCTTGTGTGTCATTATTTATATTCACTGCTCCTCTAACAGCAGGTTTCAGCACTGCCTTTGTTTTGTTTGAAAAAAATGAAACACTTGGGGTCTATGTCCCTTTGACCTGAGCCAAATTTCAGAGAATGAAAGAATCATTCAGTCAAAGCTGGGGGTGAACACAGGGCTTTCACTCTATCTTTCTCCCCATGGTCCCATTCCCATAAGCTGAACACCAAAACACAATAGTGACTCAGCAGTTTATCCCACAGACAAACACTAACATACCTCATTTATCGTGGTTTTAAAATGGTTACTTAAAACGATTCAATATGCATTTGTTCCTTAAATAATGAGAAATATTGTTAATATCTCATGTCCTCTCATATCTCATGAGAATATTAGAGAATATTACACTGTCAGGACTTTTTTTTTCACTTTTTTAGATCCTTTACAGATGACAAAGTAGTCTAATAGTTATTTAGTAGGTGAATGGTCACTACTTTCACGTGCCCAGCACATTAGTACATCTGACTTGGACTGGATCATCGGGACTAACAAGAAAAGATAAGATGTTGCGCAACTAACACCCAGCAAGAGCCATCATTTTTTCCAGCGCTGGGCCCGCCTCTGCTCGGACCTTAAATACTCTGAGAGAAGTGAGGTGGTGCAGTCAGCGGGAGTTCACTCGAGCAAAGATGGCCTTCTATCCGGACTTCTCCATCGAGACTTGGACTTTAATAGCAATTGTCATCAGTCTGATCGCAGTGTAAGTGTGTGTGTTTTTTTTTTTTGTTTGTTTTTTTTGTTCTTTTCTTTTGTTGCAGTCCTACTGCGTTTGTAGTGTTTTGTGTGGAGGTGAGAGTGAAATCTCAAACAGACTGGAGTCGGTGCGCAGTGAGAACTGTGAAAACTGTCGCAAAACCGACGAGTCAGCGGATGAAATGATAGCTGATAAAAAAAAATTTAAAAAACGCATCCGAAGAGGCGACAAGATGAAATCTAAAACATTTCATATTCACTGTGTAACTCCAAAGTTCTGCAGGTTTCTGTTTGAGCCTTTGGAAACAGCCGTTTCAGTTACGTCATCAACTCAAACAACAAACTCTATTACGTAACACGTGGTGATTGTTACTGGACTAAACGTCTGCGGTACAGAAAATTAAGGAAATGAGCAGATCACATTCCTTGCACAATAAACAAAGGCAAAAGTCAACATTGTCTCCACACTGACGCCAGCACACAGCCTCTTACCTGAGAGGATGCCAGTCAGTCCGAGGAAGGCTGGTTGGGCTTTGGATGGCTGTCAACATAAAGGTTGCACTCACTTTTTTTTACATGATCCATGCTCTAATGAGGTCTAAAGGATAAAAACCAGTCCCCCCTGAACAGCAGGAATGTGGACTTGAGTCGTCTCAAGTCACCATATTGATGACCTGTAACATGACATTTAATATATGACTTGAGACTCGACTTGGACTTGGAAGTGAAAGACTTGACATGAGACATGATGAATCTTGAATCTGTGTTCATTTGATGGTTTAAAGTTTATTTTTTGTTTTTTTAGTATGGCTGGATTTTATTTATTCATTTATTTATTTATTTATTTTTGCTGTTGAAGAAATTAACAAATAAATAAGCTTTAATACAATTAATTGTTTTTTTACTACATTTATTTAGCTGATTATCAGTTATGATACCAATACAAGTCTTCGTCATTCTTTTTGAACTGGTTACATAAATTAGCCAATAATATCATTAATAGACAGTTACTGACACCTTGTCTTTTCTCTTTATGAAGATTGAGAACTGCAGTTAAGACTGCAGAATCTTTGGGAGGGGAAGTGACTTGACTTGACTTGCCCAAGAAAAGATTAAATGGGATATGACCATATATGACCTTGAAACAGTATCACAATAATACAATACAATATATACCTCATTAATGTTACATCTTCTCCAAAGGACTTAATAAATGTAAGGACTTGGCAGTAAGGCCCTACTTCGATATTGATATTGCGGCAATATTGTTGGAATAACTATTGGTGCTTAGTCAATAGACTAGAATATTAACACAGTGAGCTTTCTGATCAATTTTCATTATAAATGGGGATCTAATGACAAAGTGGGTATGAGTATTAGAACCAGTAGTAAAGTCTGGTGAGCTCAGAAAATGACAGCAATTTACTGTAATGCAGCCTTTAAACCAGGTAGAGATAACAGTTTGGCTATGTCACGATATATAGATACCCTGACGACATACACGACACGACAAGATGACATAAAATCTGATATCATGATAACTACATACATCATTCCTACTCTGGACTTACTTACATGGGCCAAATGGCCTGAGTCACATGTCTGCTAAACAGGTACAGTGCAGCTGACAAAAGGAAAGGGAGAGGTCATTCTTGTTCAGTCTGTGCACTCCCACACGGCCGCGAGAAGACGTTTAATCATCTCAAATAATTAACATCACCTGTGTGAGTGTACCACAGGTGTGCAGGAGCCTTTGAATTAACAGAACCTTTATAAAATCCTTCCTGACGCAAACATGTTCACTTGTGGATAAAGCAGATAAAGCAGAATAAAGCAAATAACATAGTATAGGCTGCATTCAGTCTCAGTGGACTCTTTTGAGGGGTAATTTAATAGTAGTATATATGCAGTGAAATCAAATTATAGCTAAATGACTTTAGTGACATTTCTGTCACCGTTTGAGGGAAACACCACTTGGCTCGTGACAGGTAAAAAAAATGACGTTCACTGAGGTAAAAAGAGCTGTAAAATGCATGTCATAAAATGGCTACCAGGCAGGTTTATCAGTTCTCCTGAGAAGGCTTTGCACTGCAGGACTGAATGTTTAGAAACTCCTTACAAAGACAAAGCATGAAAAGGATTCAAGCCCAGAGGAATGTTACGAAAGAATGGCAGGGTAGATAAAATAACTTGGAATAACAGATGGATTTGGTGTCAGTTCTCTAATCCTGCTTTTGATTCTCAGATATGGATATGCTCCATATGGCTTTTTCAAGAAAATAGGCGTCCCTGGGCCCAAACCTTGGCCGTTTATTGGGACGTTTTTGGAGTACACAAAGGTGAGACACGTGATTGGTGATGTGAGCAGATAATCCACTGATCATGGTTTTGACTGATTTGTCTCTTATTTTCTTCCTTAGGGCATCCACAATTTCGACACAGAATGCTATCAGAAATATGGAAAGACGTGGGGGTAAGTGTGTTTGCTCCTATTGTTTGTCATTAAGGAAGAGGGAGTATTTCAGAGCACACATTTTTCGTGCAATGGTCCAGGCTGTGACTGAGTTCCTACAAATGTCTGCTTTTTGCATTACAAGGTTGTACGATGGCAGGCAGCCTGTGTTGGCCATAATGGACACAGCTATGATCAAAACGATCTTGGTTAAGGAGTGTTATTCTGTCTTCACCAACAGACGGGTAAGAAAAAAACACCAGGGGCTGTTTCCCAAGTTAATACCTCAATACTAATCAAAAAACACAACTTTCAAAAGGCATCCTATGTGCGTGTGTGTGGTTTAGGATTTCGGCCTTAATGGACCATTGCGCGATGCTGTATCAATAGTCGAAGATGAAGAATGGAAGAGGATTCGCAGTATACTCTCTCCATCATTCACCAGCGGACGACTGAAGGAGGTTTGAAAAATACTGCTGTTTATACTGTCTACATGTTATGCTCATTTTCAGGTTAATAATTGCACCATTTTTTCACATGTGTAAACATTTAATGATTTCATGTTTTTGCTATTTACCTTTGGGGCAGATGTACTCGATAATGCTGCAGAACTCAGGTAACCTTATGAGGAGTCTTCAAAAGAAAGTAGAGGCGGACGAGGTCATCGAGGTTAAAGAGTGAGTAATGGTCTTGTTTGTGAGGATATATATATATATTTGGGCTAAGTATTGCTCACTTCTGATAGCTGATATTGTTAAGTGTGCTAACAAGTAAATAGGAAACAACAATTTCCTCACAAAAACATTTGGATGGTTTGGAAGGTCCAGTGTGTAGGAATTAGCATTGAGGATTGCAACCATCTGTAAACCCTTGCCTCATCCTCCCCAAAAACCCAACAAATTGGTATTATTAGGTGATTATACACTAATGAAAACATGACTATGATAAACATGTTCAATTCCTGCCTCTTAATGCCCTTAATCCTACACCCTGGACCTTGACTTTTTTCTTGGACCCTTCGTCCTTTTCTAGAATCAGTTAATTGAAATGACATGTTAGCTTTCTTTCTGCAGAGTATTTGGACCTTACAGTATGGATGTTGTGACCAGCACTGCCTTCAGTGTGGACATTGATTCCATCAATCATCCCACTGACCCTTTTGTTACAAACATTAAGAAAATGGTCAAGTTCAACTTCCTGAATCCCTTGCTTGTGTTCGCGGGTATGTCAGACATTATACTCTAACCAGAGTGTCTATCTTGTCATTTTGAGCACTGAGTTAATGATATCTTCTCAATTCTTCGTTTCAGTTCTGTTTCCATTCACGTTGCCAATTTTGGAGAAGATGAATGTGTCCTTCTTCCCCCCTCAAGTGTTGGACTTCTTCTACAGCTTTCTAAAGCAGATCAAAACAGACCGGAATGAGAATCAACACAAAGTATGTGTCTGCAGTGAACAGCTACAATGGATTTGATAACCTGTTTGTTGTTGGCCAATTTATTAAATTAAATTATTAATCTGTGTTCATAACCTTTCCCTTTAACACAACTGAAATAGGATGTCCACTTGTTTTGTCATGCAGAGCCGAGTGGACTTCATGCAGTTAATGGTTGACGCTCAGATTTCAGAGGGCAACCACATGGATCCAAATTCCACAAAAGGTAGAGATGGAAATAAAGCTTGTGATTTTCTCTGAAGTCATGGCTGAGGGGTCACTTTCTTCTTCAGTAGAAAGCTTTAATTGAACTGAAAATTAACATTGTATGTCTCCTTTTAAATTTCATCTTACAAATATTGTCTTATGAATGATATCCATGGGATATCTTTGTCAGCCAACAGCAGCTAGACGTTGACTGCCGAAGTCTGACAAAGAATCAGGTTGAAAAGTCTTTAAAGTGTTGGACCAATCAGCAAAACTACAGGGAGTCAATCAGGGATATCCTTAATTTTTGGTTGACAGTTTATAAGAACTTTGACATTATTTCAAGTCACCGTCTTTTACCAGTTTTAAAATCTGGGTTAAAGACTAGTGACGACCCACTGAGTGCCATAATCATCCAGTCAGATATTGGAAGGTAAAGTTCAAGTTGACTGATGAAGTAAAGACTGCTCAGTCACAAGCTAATGCTTGTTGAGACTCTCCAGACAACAAAGTTAGGAGGTGTTACTTGATTGATGTGATGGTATAAATGGTTTAATCATGGTGTCTTTGTGTTGCAGGGCTGACTGACAATGAGATCCTTTCTCAGGCCATGATATTCATCTTTGCTGGCTATGAAACCAGTAGCAGCACACTGGGGTTTGCATCCTACCTCCTGGCAACCAACCCTGAGATCCAGAAGATCCTGCAAGAAGAGATTGACGAAACCTTCCCTGAAAAGGTCACTTTAGTATTTTTTTAAGCTTCAGTTCTGGCGACAGCTCCTGCAGAAGACAATGTGTTTGGGGTTTTTTCATCCGTCTGTCCATCCATCCCATTCTCGTGAACACAATTTTTCAGACACACCTTGAGGGAACTCAGGGATGAACTGATTAGTTTTCTTGTAGTCAAGATATCAAAAAGATCACTGTGACCTCACGTCTGTCCAATTTGTGTGGACGTGATGTCTCCAGTTACAAAATGGAAGAAAAAAGCTCAGGAAGAGTAACAGAGGAGGCATCCCTCTCCCTGGACAGACAGATGTGAAATAGATGTTACATGTACAGAATAGACCAACATTACATTATACAAGTCTTTAAGGGTAGACAGCATGCTTCTCACTAGAAAATATTCAATGCACCAACCAGTTCTGTACTACTTAGTAATAAATGCTTTATGTTGTACCTCCCTTCAGGGTAAGCCGACCTATGAAGCCCTGATGCAGATGGAATACGTTGAAATGGTGATCAATGAGTCAATGAGGCTGTATCCTATTGCTAATCGGTTAGAGAGAGTATCAAAGGCCTCTGTGGAAATTAGCGGTCTGACCATCCCTAAAGGAACCGTCACCATGATTCCAGTTTACACTCTCCACCGTGACCCTGCTTTGTGGCCTGAGCCTGATGCCTTCAAACCCGAAAGGTATACTCAAAGACCAATGGCAGGTTAAGGTCAGATTCAACCCAAATTTAGTCATCAACTTAGAATATTTGTTCATCATTTTCAGGTTCAGCAAAGAGAACAAGGGCAACATCGATCCTTATGCCTTCCTCCCCTTTGGAGCTGGGCCAAGGAACTGTATTGGCATGCGATTTGCTCTCTTGATGATGAAGTTGGCCTTAGTGGAGATCCTGCAGAAGTTCACTTTTGTCACCTGCAAAGAGACGGATGTAAGAAGACATTTTACGATCTGACAGGTTTTTCTGTGTGATTGAGTGTTTAGAGGTCTCACTTGTGACACATTTCTTGTCTTCCTAGATCCCACTGGAGTTGGGAAATGATGGATTCACCACACCCAAGAATCCGATTAAGCTGAAGCTGGTCCCAAGAGAAGATGTTGCCGATTCTCCTTCGAGCTAATGCTGTAACCTGTGAAGCAGTTCTCGTTTTAACCTGATTCACTGTAAAATCAAGTAACCCGTTTGAGGCTGCCATCTAACTCTTATACTAAAACAATATTAATAGAAAATACATATTTTTCATAAATAAAGCTGTCATTACACAAACTAACCACTCACTCGCTTCCATTTTCAGAATTACGTTTCTGTTGTGTTTTTTAAATGTTGAGCGTGACGTTTTACCTGACACTTAATTAAAAGAGAGAACTTACATACTTTCATTAAGCAACTCATAACAAGAAAAACTTTCAAGTCTGGTCAATAACTTGGCTTGGCTAAATTCTACTAATCAAGCTACTGCTGATGTTTGTTGTCATTCTGATTTATTGACACAGTCTTGTTTTTGTTTCCATGTATTTTAAGGGGCTACTGTACAACATATATTTTTTTGCACTCTGAATATTAAAGAACACCAACATTTGGGAGCACCATCACTGTACTACATAAATAAATTGTGATATGTTACCACCACTGTGTGCTTCAAATACTCATTGTAGAAAGTTTAAACTTAAAATTTGTAGTTATTTAGCTTGGCCAATTACCTACATTGTTAGTATTTTTGTGGTTGGCTGTGTCCTTTGCTCCTTATTTTGCACATCGGTGAGGGTGGAGCTGAGAGGTTGTCAGGAGGAGAGAGTGAGAGCTTGGCTCAGGACACGATATAAACAAGCATGATCACATTCTTCTCTCCGGGCCTTTAGACTCACATGGTGCGTTAATACAGTCATACCTAAATGACATTAAACTCATGGCATCACAGACATTACTGATTTACTCACGACCACACCTCATCTGTGATTGAGTTTATCATTTATTTAACAGAAGTACGTTTGATTTGGTAAATGCTTTTGACAAATCTTTAGCTATATTTAATTTAAGTCAGTTACTTATTTTCTTTTTCGTGGCACTTTAAACTTCTACATTTCAGAGGTAGATATTTTACTGTATACTCCATAAAGATTACTTGACAGTTATATTAGGAGGTACCTTGCAAAATATCTTCATACAGATGACATAGTCCATTAATAATGTATGAGTCAGTGTTACAAATTGCATGACCTACCAGTTAGTCAGTTAAAATAAGCTCCACCTTAACCAGTTACACACAAATGCATCAGCAATACAAAATAAACCAACTGTTAAGAATAATAATATAATCAACACTCATATGTTCATTTTCTTCTTTTATGTAACAATAACAATGACGGCCTAAATAAGATTTACAGGCTAATTTTTCTCAGGAAAATTTAAATGCAGGATTTTAATGGAGTGTTTTTTGTTGTTTTTTTACATTGCTTTGTTTTTTGCTATAATTTTACTTTAAGAAGGAATCTGAATGCTTCCACCAGCAGCAAACTCAACAGCGTTGCCATTTGTGCTATCATGTTACATCATACTCTCACATGATGATACAGGATGACTTGCAAAATAGGTTGTGACTGAGTTTGATGTGATCGTAAATTGCAATTGTAACTGATTGTATAGCAGTGCTTAACATCGTTCCGATATGACAGTTACTCGGGGAATATGAGACTGAACTGTCATCATCAGAGCCTCACTTATAGCCTACTGGATATACATTCAAGACCGTCTGCAGAGGCAGGGTTATTGGCAGTCTAGTGTGGACTAAAGGTGACAATGACATACAGGTGTGTAGTGTGAGAACATTGTTGTGGAAATCTTTGTCATTCAGCCTCAATGGCCGCACACAATCGGCAGCAGATGCTTTGACAAAAACATCTCGTCTATCAGGTTTCTGTTCCTATACCTATCAGTAGAACCAGGTCTATAAACAGGTCATAGAGAAACAAAAGCAGACAAAATCTAGAACGCCTTCCCTCTTTCTATTCTATTTCACTGAATAAATGGCCTACTTTTTAAATGTAAGGATATCATGTCTCTCAGCTTATTCCCCACTGTGAACTCACACTGATATTGTTTGATGAAAAAACCTGAACTATTTGCTTCAATATTTTTGATACACGATCTCCATGTAGGTCATGTCGCTGACAAAAATGTCAGCTGGAGTTGACATGAATGCTCCAATGAAAAACACATGTTTAAATAGTCTTCAGCATGTGATTGTAGGTAGACAAAGGTAGATAATGACAGCAGGGGACTAAAATGCATGATGGCACATGAAGATTAATTTAAATCAATTTGTTAGTTAATATTTCTTGATAGCCCTGCTCATGCCCAGGACAGGATGGTGTCTCCAAAATGAATTTTAAAGGGGCCTTTTTGGCACTCTCCTGACCTGACAGCTGACCTGTGTTCCCTCTCTGTTGGTGGAAGCCCATTTTAAGGTCATTATGTTTTTAAAAAGGCGATGGGGCCAAAATAAGGTAGTTAAAAAAAATTGGTGGGGGGCAAATCTACAAACTTACAAACGTCCGCCCCCCTCCAAAAAAAAAAAAAAAACTCAGGTTGCTTTCATTGATCCTAGGGCTGCAAACCCAAATAAGATAATAGTCTGAACACACCAAACTGAGGAAACAGGTTGAAAGACATGTCTGACTCTCAGCATGCTCATAATGAGAGGTCATGGCATGGGCCATGTTGCCATACTGTCATCTGACCATTAAGGGGAGTTGAAACACTGTGTTGTACGATGCCAGCACCGATCTCCACGAGGCGTCAATTTTAAGAGGATTTTAAGAAATGCATGTCTATGTTCGTGGTCGTGTCTGTGGAGGAGCATAACTCACAATCGTCCTTTTAATACATTTTGGGCTGTATTTCAGAGGACTACAAACATTCCCTATTAACTGAAGTCATTTGCTTAAAACGTATGACACTTCCTCTCATTAACAAACTGGGTTAAATTGCGCCATCGTTAGGACGGATCAGGGCACACTTGACTGAGAAACCCAGAGACGGGGCAGAGGCTCAACACTGGACGTCCGAAACAAAGAGGTTTATCCCGCAGACGCGGGAACGCCCCTTTGTCCCCGCCCCCCAGCGGAAAGC
>OMLP01023552.1:0-30344 GCA_900302685.1 Spondyliosoma cantharus | reverse complement strand
GACCTCATTTATAGTTTATTTTGAAAATACAAGAATTGGCCACATGTCAAATGTATACTCTACATTGTAGAGTATACAAACAGTGGGCAGTATATCACCAGAGTAACTGCTTACTGTAGCTGCTGTTTGCTAGTTAACTCAGTTAGCTGTACGGACTTCGAGGACAGGGGACTGTTAGCGTTAAGACCGCTAGTAGGATATTTAGATTGGACCGGGCAGTGACTAGCTGGTTAGCATGCTAACTTCTGTAGATATCTCTGAAAAACAATGCATAGAAATACTAATTTTAAAACTGCTATTTCTTCACATTTCTTTTAAATGTTTTTTGGTTAGTTTATACTCAAAACAAATAGGGGGCAGCAGCATATCACCTCAGTAATCACTTTCTGCTGCTAACTGTAGCTGCTGTTAGCTCAGTTAGCTGCTCGGATTGTGAACTAGAGGACCAGGGGGGTGTTGACACTGCTAGTGGGCTAGCTTGTCAGCATGCTTTCTTTAGTAGATATCTCTGAAACACAATTCATCACAATTTCAAAACTGCCATTTCTTCAAATCCTGATGATGAATTTTGGTTAACTTTTGAACATATTTACACATTGCCGCTTTAACCAAAGTGAAATGTTGGAGCGTCCTCTTGTTGCGAAGACTCGTGCACGGGACTCCACGAAATTCCATGAAAGAAGCTTTTCATATCTGACAGGTCTGGTCCTGCTGTCCTTTTGTCTCTGTGTCTAACTGTTCTCCTGGAGAGCGTACTAATTCACCAGGAATGCATACTTTTCCCATAAGCCCCACTGCAAAGCTTCTGTATTTGAGATGTTACGCTGGAGACAGCCCGTCATGCTAAGAACCACTTAGGCAGACATGTGCCAGCTGTGCTCATAGATGCACATGCATACTGTATATATGTCCACGAATACGTATTCATCTTCATTTTATGATAGCGATTTTGTTCTTCCTGCATGATTTTAGGAGCCAGATTAAGGGCTAAACAGTCCATCTGTAAGAGGAGATATGCACCCAATACCATTCAGAGCTGTAATTTTGTCCTTGCTGGAAGCTTACCTCATTGTTTGAGAGTCATTACGGAGGCTCACTAAGGTAACAGGACTCCCTGGCTCTTTTCAGCTCACACAAGGACATGATTGTGCCCAGAGGCTATAGCTAACTGACTGACAGAGACTTTTTCCAGGTGAAAAGCGTCAGATTGTCTTTCACACCTTGTTAAAGCTGCGAGAATGCATCGGAGGATACAGGCTGTTGAGGAAGGAAATACCCGAGCACAACCTTTTTTGATCACTTCAACATCGCATGAAATTGTGGAGGAATTCTTACATGCTTGATGAAAGTTAAAAAAGCATAACTGTTGATTATGAAACAGCGGGAATAGGTATATTAGCAACATATAACACAGCCCTTCCCATGACTTAGTTGGAGAGATATTTGTCATCAGTAGTCGGGCAGAAATGAGAGCTCTGCAGCAGAGAGGGTTTGCTTGTTGTTCCCTCTCATAAAGAAAAGCACACTCTGTCATTATGATCAGAACTATCCCAAGAAAACCACGGGAGACCAGCTAGGACTGCTACACACACACACACTCGCACACACACACACACAATCCAATCTCAGCCCGGCCCTTAATGGTCTGTTTAAACAGTTATTTACCTCAGGAAGCTGCAGCTTTGTCCCTGAGCTTGATGAAAAAAGCCTTACAGCTTTACTCCAAAGCCCAGCACAAAAACACGAGCGCGCAGCCACAAGTAAACATAGTACACTCACAGACTTTTACACACGTACACATTTATATTCACACAAAAAAAAGGGAAAAAGAGACACATGCTATACTCGTACCCACTCCCACACACTGGGTCAGCCATGGAGACAATGCACGAGACTGAAGGCATTGAGACGGTGTCTTTGTTAAAGTCCTGTAATCTCTTCACTGAGGGTCACATTCTTTGTTCAGCGGGAGAAAGAGCCTCAAATACAGCCTCCTTACTGATGCCCTCAGGATGTGTATGTGTGTGTGTGTGTGTGTGTGTGTGTGTGTGTGTGTGTGTGTGTGTGTGTGTATTTGTGCTGCCACAGCGTGTGAAAAAAAGTGGCTGACAGAGGCGGAAGTGAAGAGAGGCATTTTTCTGAGAATCGATGATGAACAGGCAGAGGAATGCACTGCCATGCATGTTTGGGCAGGGGGACGAAGGGAGGCCAGAGAACCGGGGTGTCTGATGAGGGCTGCGACGAGACAGCGACGTGTGGTGAACTCTGCCCCCGCCAGCTGATCCTGCATGCCTCGTGAACTCAAACCCAACTCGCTGTATGCAGTTAACGAGACCTCATGTATCATCAGGGTGACCCGGAGTGAGGTCACAACAAGGTCCCATCAGGTTTCACACTGACGTTAGTTGAGCTGCAATATTTTGTCCCTCAGGGTCTCATTTTTACTCTTAAACAAGTGTGCTATCGCCTTTTATTCAATGATAATTTTTTTCCGTCGTAATCTAACCTCATTAGAAACAGCTCTATGTGTGTGTCTGATTTCATGGCCCAGTCCTTCACCCCTACGTCCCAGGGGAGGAGTTAACATCTGCCCCTGGTGGGGGTTTGACAGCCATGCCTCACCTCTTTGTGTTTGGGCTGAGGGGAAAAGACCATCTGCTTGTGCTCACAATGACAATAACATCAGTCCGCACAGATTTCCTACATACACACACACACACACACACACACACACACACACAAACCTACTATGGTGATATTGATACGTAAAAGTTATTACATAAAAAGCTCTTCTCTTGCGTGTGAGAGTGTGTATTTACGTACATTATGTTTGAAATGGGCTGCTTTGTGTTTGTCTTGGCACTGGCAGTCAGGCCTCACGTTATCTTCGTACCACATTTTTTCCTGTGCTGTAGTGTGGAAAGGAGACCTCATCCTCTCAATGGCGCACTGATGTACACAAACACACTGGTCATTTCTTCTGCTCAGTCAGGACTGAACATGTGCTCGAATTATCATACACAACAACGTCACCTGCTGTCTTATTGCCACTACGTTGTCTGCTTTGCTAGAGACTGTGTAGTAGAAGTTAAAGAATCATTAACACGTGTGCTATATGTTTGTTTGTATACATCAGGCTCAGCACAGAGACACCTTCGTCCAGGAGCGTTACGGCCAGTATGACCTCAGCGATCCATTCCTGGCCCTGCAGCGGGACAGCGAGCCCGAGGAGCGCCAAAACACACTCACCCAGCCTCACGCGCACCTCCAGGGCCGGGCGGTGGGCCCCAACCCTCTGGCTGTGCTTAAGCTGGTCATGGCCCACTGCAAGAGGATGCAGGAGAGGATGATGGGACAACTGGCTGCTGCTGAAAGCAGACACAGGAGGGTGAGAGGCAACGCACGCTAGTATACGATTAACACACTTTCGTAGCTCCACAGCTCGTCTGTCTCAAATGTGTGTGCGGGGACGATGCCACAGTCAGACTGGAGCTCACACTTGTACAATAGGCTTGTTGTGTGTGTGAATGTATGCGTGTATCCATTGGCCTCCGTTATTCAGCTGTAGACTTGGGTTGGAGGAGCAAGACAGACAGACAGCAGCTGCACCCAGGGAGTGATATGGAGCTTTATCAGAGCAGAGAGTACGCCCTGTCATTAGCACTGAAGCTACAGAATGTCTATTAGTGAATTATTAGTTATTAGTTAGTTAGTTAATGAAACAGACAAATCCTTGCCATTAGTGCTTAACGGAATAGTTTTATTGATATTGTTGACAATTAAAACATTTCAATGCTGCACAGTTTATTCAGTCTGTTTAAAAGTGTGACATGCATGTCTACATCAAGATACAAGTTTTCAACACATTAAATTGCTATGATGTAATGAGTTTGTAGTTAGCACCCACAATTACATCTGATAAATTGCCACAGACCCGGGATTTGTGTTTTACGACAGTGGCATTGCACTCAGAAACTGTGGGGGCCAAATCACACATAATTTCTACATAATGTTGCTTTAAACCTGGTATTTCTGCATAGTCGCAGGTTAAAGTTAGGCTTCACTAACATTATAAGAATTATACTATTTGTAGAATTAGATTCAAGTGGTGGCTGCATAGTATCGCCTCCGACTCGTGCGATCTAAACGTGTCCAAAAACTCAAGAGCCTCGTTTAGTCAAGAAGTCCACATAAGAAAAAAAAGAGAAAAAAAAGAAAGATGTAACCACTTAAAAACAGCATTTATGCTGTGGTTACAAAAAAAAAAACCTTGCTGCTTAATTGGGAACAAGCAGCAGCAATCGGACTTCAACCATTACATTTATATAATCACAAAGACAAAGAACAATCTATTTTGGCTCTAACACTATTACAGTAAATTGCTTATGTTGTTGCACAAAAGAGGCATCATATTGTGCGTCCGCATTCACTTGACGCCTGGTGCTCCATTTACTCATATGAATCCCTTCATTCAGAATTGGGAATTTTTGTTTGAGTATATCTTTATATCTTTAGGGTGATGACATCACTGGTCATCCAAAATATAATTGGAATAATATTTGACGCTTCGTTTGAATCCACAATAGAAGCTTCTAACGAAACCGAGGCTCTGCATCACGGGCTGATTTGTCAGGGGGACACATGTCACACAGCAGCGATACTTTGCCGTGCAGGGGAACTTCATGTAGGGAAAATAAATCAAAGAAAGGTAATTAGCTAGTTTGCGAGGGATGTAAAATTCATGCACTGAATCCCGCAGCCAGAAATCCATCTGCGTGTCGCGTCACGTAATTGTTTCATCGGGCTGTATGTTTGATAGATGATAGCTGACCTGGAGGAGGAGAAACGACGGCGTGCCCAAGAAGCTGCGCACAGCGACGATTTCACCTTCATGCTGCGGACAGAAAGAGACAAACTGCTGCAACAGGTATGACTGACGTGTAATAGATCAAGAAGTGTACTGTAAGCCTCAGCAGAACTGGTGCTCACAGTTCTCGCTCGCTGATGGACGAGCACATCTGCTGGGAGAGATTTTTTCCCTTTCCCCTCTCCTCTACCCGGCTGCACAGTGTGGTTCATAGTGGCGGCTGTGAGATGGAAGGTGCAGTCATTGTGTAACTCAGTAGGGTGGAGAGGGCCTGCCCTGTTACAGTACAGACACACACAGGCACCCGTACGCACAAGAACGGGGCTGTTCCATAGGAAACAGAGCAGGAAGAGGCCATTGTTTAGTTGTGCAGCGGCCATGGGGCTTTACGGCCCCAGGAAACCTGAGATAATGGATGTCCATGTCTAACGCAAGGTCAGCTCACGCACGCAACGCTGTGCGCACACAATCAGCCACTATACAAGCTTCGCTCGAGGGCCTTATGTAAGACAGGGGTTCCTGAGTGTCTCCCACTCTTCCTCAAGCTTTCCCGCACGTGTTGTTTTTTTGTCCACGAATCATGCACCCGATTGTGTTTCATCACCTCCCATTTCCCTCCATTACTCATCAAAGCCTTTAAGCTGCATAGTCACCCTTTACTGACCTCATGGCAAGCTGAACTTTCCATAAACATGCCCTGCAAGCAAATAATTATTTAACAAGGCAGAACATGAACAACTGCATGTCTTCCTCTGCCTTCTAATGCTGAAACAGCACAAACTGTCCTTCATATTTTATTAGACACTATGTAAGGGAATTTGATCGCCTGACAAAGGATGTCAGTCAGGTGATCAAACCTCAGTGGTTTGTGTGAGCCATATTTTTACAAGCTTTGTGTATAATAAACCAAATAGTACATGTTGTATACCACTTGATCTGTTTCAAATCGGCATGTGAATTCAATCGTGTCAACGTTAGAGCCAGGATCATCGATGTTGTTGGCAAACAATGAAAACATTGAAAATAATACCTTGAAAGTAGGGAGAAATTAGGTCCATTTAAACATTTGTACAAAGACAGTCAGCTGCTGCCAACTCAATTATAGAAACAAGTGTGGTTCAAAATACATATCAGAATGTTTTACACAGAATACTCGTGTAAAAAAAAAAGGGGGGATTGTTTCTCATCCTGTTTTGGGTCTCATGTAAAGCAGTGTTCTTTTGCCTCCTTGTGGCCAAATTTGGAAAAGCTCCCTCACATTGACTCCATCTCTCTCCCTCTCTCTCCAGTTGGAGGTGGAGCATGCAACAGTGCGAAGGTTAGAGAGGGAGCATGAAGAGGCAGTCAGCCAGGCGGAGGAGTCACTGTCCCAGCAGCAGCAGCTCTCATCGTCTCTGACCCTTGAGCTCCAGAAAGCCAGCGGCCTGGCTCAGGAGGAGGCTCAGAAGGTCTCCCAACTCCGCACCTTGCTCCAAGAGGAGACCGGTGCCCTGGAGAAGCTCCGGGGGGTTCTCGAAGACGAGAAGAGCAGAGCAGCCCAGCTGGAGGCCGGGTCTAAGAGGCAGCTGGCCGAGTTTGACGCAGAGCGAGAGCAGATGAAGGCCAGGATCAGCCAAGAGGAGGAGAGGAGTCGGGAGCTCGAGAGACAGCTGGAGGAGCTGAGGAAGAGGTTAACTGAAACAGGTGGATGTAAAGAAAAGGTAAAGGAGGATGTGACAGAGGTGAAAGAGTCGCTTTCCAAGACGATGGTGGTGTCCACCTCTGTTCAGACCGAGACAGATGGCAAGGCAACTGTCGCTCCTAAATCCACCTCACTGTCAAAGGTCAACGGCTATCACATTCATAAAGAGACAGAGCTGACACAGGAAGGCAGGGGAGCAGAAAATGGAGGGGTGGTGGAGAATACAGGAGGAGGACTTTTACATTCTCCTCTTCACATTCATCCTCACCCTCATCCTCAGTCCCCCTCCAGCACAGCCTCCTCCTCCCTCTCCTCTTCCCCCATTTCCTCCCCTGTTCTTGCCAAGCGCCTGGGCAGCCCAGGCTTCCATCAGTCCTCTTACCAGGCTGGAGTCAACCAGCGTTTCCAGGCCGCCAGGCACAAGTTCCAGAGCCAGGCTGAGCTGGAGCAGCATCAGCACAGTGGCCCTCTCTCCCCCAGGGACCTCTCCCCCACCACTTCTTCTGTCCCACCTCCACCAGAGCACAGCACAGCCAAGCAGCTGGCCCGCAACACTGTCACTCAGGTGCTGTCCCGCTTCACCAGCCAGCAGGCTGGCGTCAAGCTGGCACCAATCAGCAGCTCGCCATTTGGTACAGACTACCGCAACGTAGCAGCATCGCCTCCTGGGGGGTGGTCCCCTATTTCAGGGCCTCTGTCTCCAGGCATCCGCTCCCCCCTCACTCCCCGATCAGAGAGGACCCATCCACCTCCAATCCCTCCCAAGAAGCCGGGCATGAGTCCAACTCCAGGCTCCCCAAGTCACTCTAGTCGGACCAGCCTCTTCCCAGAGCTGACGGGGAATTGTGGACATAGCAACAGTGGGCAGGAGGGAGCCACGGAGCCTGACCTGCTTTTGTCTTCTAGCAGCTAACTAAATGAGTCAGGTCCAAACCAACAGTGACTGTATTCTCTATCCTGAAACCCACCTCATAGCATTAACGTCTAGAAGTATAGACACTCCAAAGCTGGACTGGTTCAGATGCATTTAAGTTTGTTAACTTGAAGAACAATTGGAAAAGAAATATTTGAAATAAAATGTAGTATATCATGGATTTTCTTGATTTGATTTAATATTTCTATTAACATTCATGTCTTTATTCCTTTTATATAGATTTTTGTCAAAGTTTTAAGTTTTAGATTATAAATATTTATGTTATTTTCCACTTTAACCCTGTACTGAGGGTATTTAAAAAAAACAAAAACAAAAAAGATATATATATTAAAAAACAAAAAAAAACAAAGACCTGTTTGGTCTCAAAGAAAGAGATTTTGCAACACTTCATTTCCGCTTTCTTTTATTGCTCAAATCATCTCGCTAGAATCAAAAGAAGACCACTTCGGTCGGAAGCAGAACTGTATAACAAGTTGAAGGGCTAACATACAGTATATGGATGTAAAGCAAATGTGTAGCTTTCACCATTTCACAATAAACTAGCAAGTAGTTTTTATATGTTTTTCTAATGCAGTTGTTGTGGAGGGGGTCCATGAAAATAATGTTATACTGTATGAATGGTTTAAAGAATTTCTCTCTATGATTGAACTACACATGCATGTTCCGCTTTCTTTTTCTATTGAACTTGTCATGAATACACTGAATCTCGTCTTGAAAAGGGAGAGCACACTTTGTACTACATTATTGTAAGATACATTGTCTACGCTTTGTGATATTTTGTTCAGGGAAGCTTAATCCGCCCAAATCAAAGGACCATTGGTCATGAATATGTGATAACCCCTTTGGGATATTCCATGAATGGACATATTTAAAATGCTACTGTAACTGTTGTTTCTATAGCATCTGTCAAATAGTTTACTTATTGTCTCGTGTCTTGTTCTAACAGTGCTACACATCAGATGATTGTTTTAGATTTACCGTGTTTTTAAAAAAAATATTTCTGGCTTTAAAACCAAGAATTGATTGAAAGCGATTGTTATTTTTGCCAGTCAGTTTCAACCTGTAGTTGTTGTTTTTTTTACACCATTTGTCTGTCTCTCTCAGCTGTCTCTAGTAAATGTGCATATCATGATCACCTTCGAGATCTAGTGGTTTTAAATAAATTGAAAATGCCTTAAAAGATTACAGTTTACAGGTGTCAACACTTTTTCTATTAAAAAACTTTCAGCTGGCAGTCCTCTCAACGAGGTCTGACGACGCTAAAAGAAGAATAACAGTGTAGCCGAGATGTTCAATCCATTTATTTGTACAACAGAATGGGGCAGTACAGTCTTGAAGTTTATAACTGATCGGCACACAGTTGTAGTATAGTGTGAGGGTTGAACACTGCACATAGTATAGCTAACAAGTAACTGATCCAGAGTCAGCCTACTGAGAAGTCATGTAACACATACAGTATGATGTGGCCTTACAGAGGTCATGTAACATATACAGTATATGATCTTGCCTTACATGGCAGCAGCGTTGCTCTCAATTGGCATTGACCAATACACAAACAGCTTGTCACAGTCAGGAGTGCAATATTCTAAGACTCCAACAAAAAACCGGCATATTAAAATAGAAATTTTGCATACATGGGTGGGAGGATGGAGTTCTTTACCATAGGAAAGAGATTTTGGCAAATAAATCTTGGTTAATATGAGTATGTTTTTCCTTTCACAAAGGAAAAGCTGTACAGCAATGAAGGTGGTTGTTGCCGAAAGAAAAAGAACAGAGAATGCATTATAGATGCAGCAGCGTAGAAGTTGCTTTATCTTATTTCAGTCATCGTAGCTTTCATGGGTGGAGACACGTACATCAGTGGAGCACAACAGAAAACAAGTAAACATTCCCTCAGCCCTGACAGACACCGACAAACATTAAATGTCTACAGTGCAAGGACAGAGCTATGCTGAGGATCATGCTTTTTTCAACAGGTAGAAATACTGTCAGTTTTTTTTATTGGCAAATTATAACCAAGTTGTCAGTTTAGCAATACTTTAAGCTTGATACCAGATAAAATGTCAGCTGAAAATGTCCCGATTTTACTGATGCACCTGATTCCCAATTCTACTATACACGACACCAACAATGAAATGAAAACCTTCAAACAATTCATATTTTTATGCCTCTGAAATGTGTGCTTAATTTCTCTCATCAGCTGCCTTGGTTCTTTTCCGTGTGTGCTAAGATCTTTACTGAACAAGTTCTGCATCAGTTTAACTAAATGAAATATTTTAACGTCTGACACCTGAATCTAGGGAGGTCTGTGATTCCTTCTTTGATGTAGCAGTCCTGAGCACAGCCCTGCACACTGACCCAACACAACTCTTTCACAACACACATCCAGACGTAACCTCTTTTTCTCCAAACCACGATTATCTCCATAGCCGCAACCTTACAGCAGACGGATATCTGTGCCTAACAATCTGCAACTCTTCAGTTATACTTTTTTTTTGTTTATTTTTAAATATTAATTCCATGCCCCATACTGATATAGTTTTGCTTTGGTTAGTCCTTGAGCGTGTATAGGTGGGTTGTGGGCCCAGTGGAGCAGGTGTCTCCCTGGTCAGTCCCTGACCTTCCACTAAGCATTCTGCATCTCCTTGCCAATTTTGTAACTTAGGATCTTGTTCCAGTCGATCTTAGTGCGTGTGACAGGCAGCTGGCGACGCAGGGCTTTGAAGGTGGTGTCAGACATGGTCTGGTAGTTCTCACTGATTGCAGTCTGAGGTCAAGAAGAGGAGGAAACAAAAATGTAGTATAATATTTTTACATTTCAAAAGATTTAGTTTCTTCATGTATGCGACAGCTGTCATTTTGGGTTATATACAAAACATGTAGTCAATGAAAGGTAGCATACCTGGTAGTCATTTTCCGCATTCTCAATAATGTCAACAAATTCCTTGGCTGTCTGGCTTTCATTCTGTTTCAAAAACACATCACAATCATCACCTTTTACCCTAATAACAATGAATGATATCCTCTGTGAATACACGGACCTGACACAGCCAGGCTCAATCTAAACATCATAACGTTTAAACTACTGTTGAAAGACTGCTTTTGTATAAACTTTTTACTTACAGTCACCGGTATTGATTCTTCTACCTCCTTATGGCTAACCAGCTGCACATTCCCATCTTCATAATAGTGCACCTGAGGAGACACAGAAGAACTTGAAGAAGCTGGAGGTTTTGAAAAAAATAATGTAATCAAGTCAAGGATACATATATACTTGACTCATAAAGATGAGCACAGTTTATTAAAGTCACCTGGATTTTCAACACTCCCACCACCTGAGCAGTGGATTGACCAATGGTAAGCTTCCACTCTGATCTACAGCGACCATTCCTGCATCAGAAAAATAAAGAGCAGTCCTATATTATAACCAGACAGCAGCAGATGGAACTGAGAGGTCAATGATATCACTTAGAGCATGTATTTTTTTTAAAAAGGCAAAACTGTTCATGTTTAACATTTATGATTAGGTAATATTATAAAATTAGCACCATGTCCTATCAAATGTACACATAGTTAGAGATGCTTTTTAACAGAGGAGGTCACCATACCAGAAGTTTTTGGGTTGAAACTGATGTCCCTCAATACAGGCTATGATCGTTTGCTGACCATCAACCGTTTTCCCATATACCTGCAAAACACAAATTATCTAGGTAAGTATTGACATGTGTCAAATGTAGTCTATATCGCTTAGATTGCCATTTGGTGATAATTTTTTGTGTGCCTTACCGTGGAGACTCCTGTAGGGTAGTGCTCTTTGACATAGGCACTAAGGGAAGTATCACAGGCATCTCTCCAGCTTCTCAGGGCCGTTTCTCCTTCATATGACTGCACGTCACTGACCTCTTTTCTTAGGTGGTCAAAGCGGAACGACAAACGGTTGCGGGGGTCCAGGAAACGTCCTTGACCCAAGTCACCATGCTCTGTGATCAGCACCTATAAAAAAAAAGGAGAGGAAGATTAAAAGTTCTGTCTTTGATGCTTGCTTTGCTGGAATAAATAGGAGAGACTTAAGGTTGAATCATACCGGCTCATCGTAGCCCTCTAGTTTGGCAGGAGTGAACTGATCCATGTTGTACTGGGCAAAAGAGCTGGACAATGACACCAGAAAGCTTTCAACATATGTTTACCACTGACCATTTCGAAAACACTGGCCTTACTCATATTATTCATTGCCAGAGATATATACCACAATTTGCAAATATATCATTATATGGAAGCTCAAGTTATTCAAAGTTTGAATAACATGAGTATTTCACATGTGATGTTTGTTTTAATTGAGTGTAACTTACTGTGATGCCCCCTCCCTGAGGAGGTTGTCATTGTTGAGAAGAAGTCGCACATCTAGCAAGACAAAAGAAACCACTATTATCATACTGCTTAAAGACAAAACATAAAAATATTATTATCAGAGGTAAAATTGTACTACATTACTGTAATATTATCATTGGCATTTTGTCAAAATATGCAATTTCTTACCATTGAAGACCTCATTGAACTCTCCCGGAGGGGCATGAGTCACAAAGTTGGCTGCTATGCGGACCTATTGAAGCAAATTTAATGCGATCAACTAATTTAGCTATCACAATAATCAATCAATCATACTTTTTCTTTTTCACCTTTCAAACAGACCAAATTGAAATTCAAAGTGCTTGAAAAACCAGGGGACACCAAGAAAACATAAATGGGTTTCGAGACTAATGCACGCCAACTGCAATTAAATGACGAGTTAAAGTAATAAAAAAAAAAAAATACAAGTAATACAAGTTATAAAGTTAAAATACTACATGTAAAAGTTGATTTAAAAATATCAATGGAAATAGCATAGGATAACGACGATAATCAGTAAATATAGATAAGAAATCTATCTAAAATACAGACTGAAAGAATGATGTGCCGTGCTGTACAATCAGTATACAGAGAGACACTACCAACTGATACTTTTGCCTGTAATAATCATGATTTTCTCTATTCAATAAGAAAAACAAACCTGTACTAAAACATCAACAAGTCGACAATCCAAAGAGTTATGAATACAGAGAAACTCATTGAATTACAAACAGCTTGTCTAAACTATGTGTGATGTCTCTGTAAAGCCATGCCATCATCTTGCCCTCAGTCAGTCGGTTGATCGTCAATAGATCTTTAATTGTAAATGTCGCCTGTTTTTATCAGGACAATATCGCCACTCTTGTTTCTAACTTTGAATCAATCCTGCAGATTCTCAGTCATGGAAATTACAATAGCAGCAGTGCAGCAGTCTGTCTTGTACAATAACTTGAGCAGTGCCTCTCCAAATGTTAATGTATCCAGCTGCCGCTGGTATTACGGGGGTGTCACTAACAGACTCCATCTATACTGTGGGCACAGATATCCTGATCTCAAGCCATGTGAGGCGAACAAGTATTTGAGCTGCAACTGAATCTGTTTGACCCAGAAATCCAAAGCAAAGTAACGTTAGCCGCTAATGCAGGCTAGCGTTATATGGAGGGACACGTAGCCTACAATGTAATTAATGCAGACTTACATTAGCATTGCAAAGCGAATTTTAGAAATTGGCGTCTGCACAATTATTTCCATGAATCCTAATACAACTACTAAAAGTTTTCGGTCCAGGTGTCCACAGTTTAAACCCTTTTATCAGCGTTTGATTCCGCCGCTAGCCGACTATAAGCTTTGACTAGCACTGGCTAGTTAGCTAGTAGTAGCTTAAAAACACAAGTTTATCATTTCAATACGTGAGCAAAAAGTGGCATTCTCTTTCCAAAACTTAACTGTTCCTCCATGTCACCATATAACACCCGTACCGCTCTACATTTCAAAGAAATTGGCGTTAAATAAAGACTTAAACAGTGTCCAAACCTTCTCCTCATCTGACAGCGGCTCCTCAAAGTCAGCCATCTTGGCTCTTTGTGACCCCACCTACCCCAGCTGACTGACAGAAACAGTGCGACGGTTGTCATTCACGCATAAGAAATTGAATGAATTCTTACTACGAAGTGATTTTGACACGTGTTTATGTGCTTTGGCAGAGAATGCAAAACACTAAAATCGGTGACTTTGAATAAGCACAGTTTAATAGAATGACTATGGTTTACAACACAAGAGGGCGTTGAAAGCTCAGTTATTTTATTTGTCTAGCGCTTCCTGTTGGGTGTTGTGGAGGTGATTTGCTTTCAAAATAAAAGCAAACGCATATGAGTAAACCGTTCTATGTAGTGGGCAGCCTACCAAATTGCCTGCCACCGTTTGACGATTTCCGTAGAAGATATTTGCATTCTTATCCATCATTAATTCCTTCATAAATTCCGATATTTTGGCAAATTTAGTAACTGTTTTCCAGGTGTGTCCTTTTATTTTTGAGCTTGCCAGAGGAAGCTGCAGTAGATGTTAGGAGCATTTTAAGCTAGCTCTCCACTGGGACACCAATAGGAAAACCCCGCTCGCTCCATTGTGCTTTCACCGGACTGATAACTGCAGACTAGCGACACACACCGTTTCTACCATGGACTCGCAGGTATGATTATACTTCACTGCGTATTCTTTGCTTCTGAACAGAAACCATATCCAGCGAAAAAATAAATAAAACTCATGGGCGCCAACGTATCACATTAGCTGCTGTTAATTACGCTGTCATTGCTACTGGTAATAGCTAACGTTAGTTTATCTCAACAACCCAACGGTAGCCACCTTCCTGGTCAAGCTAGCTGACTGAGAGTGAATCGGTTGTTTTCTGTCAGCTGCCACAGGAACTTCCTGGTCCTGAATCCACAAAACATTGCTAAAAACAGATCAGACTCTTCACTTGGTTGCTTTGTTTATCACGCTACAATTGCTTGACCGGTGTGTATAAAGGAATAGGACAACTTTTAACGCAATAAAAGTTACTCCTGCTTTTGGTTGTAAACTGTGTTAGCTAACCAGAAAAACTTATGTTTTTTTAGCCGGCTGGCTAGCTTCCTAGCTAGGATATGAACAGGGCATTGTTCGCTGTCAGACAGTTTATAACACTGAGACGCAGTGTGAGTTATTCTGCTGCTTGTTGTCAGGTGATGACCAACCCTGGGGAAATATCCAGTCTCTACAGAGAGCTCAGTCTCTTCCCTTGTTTGAGCAGAGCAGATCTGGGACCTGTCGTCACCTCTCAGTATGGGGGCAAATACAGCAACGTCTACACAGGTAGGTTTAGTCTCTGCCATAGATGCCAATATTTTCACATTTGCAGGTGTTTATTGACATTGACAGTATTCTATTTACTCTCTCCTACAGAGTGGAGCCAGCGTGATCTGGAGAGGAATGAGAATGTCAAATTTTGCAGACAGTACATTGTGTTCCACGATGACAAGTCGGTGGTCTACTCTGGATCCTCAGGAAACTGCACTGAGATCAAGGGAGAGTATGTAAACATTTTGTCATTTCACTGGAGTGGGGTAGAAGATGCTCGCATGGATCTAACCCAGAGCAAACAATGTATAATGTAAATGTTTCTCCTTTCAGGTTGCTAAGTAAGGATTCCCCCACGGGTGAAATGAAGGCAGTTGTCAGAGAGTGCACAATCAAAGGAGAGGACAAACAGTTTCTGGAGGTGTGTGGCTGTCTGTCTGGCTCACACTCAGCATTATGTCCAAGCACTGTTCCCTGTATGGTGCTCAGTTGTGTCTCTGCTCTGCTACGTTTTCCTTTACCTGTAGCCTGTGTTTTAAACTCCATGCGATCATACGTTTTGAACATGGTATCTTTGTCTTCTCTCATCTCCTGACCTCTCTGTGACCCTTCAGATCTGGAGTAAAAACATCAAGATGAAGAGCATCAATCTAACAGCCTTGAAGAAGCATGGAAAAGTCTATGAAGACGGTGAGTCATGCGTTTATGCACTTAAAATCTTTTTGTTTGTTTGTTTACCAGTTTCTTTGAAACTTTGCCTTTACATGTGCCAGTCCAGGTGTTAATCACAATGTGCTATGTACTCACAGATCAGTTTGGCTGCTTGGTTTGGTCCCACTCTGAGACCCATCTCTTGTATGTGGCAGAAAGGAAGAGACCTAAGGCAGAATCCTTCTTCCAGGTCTGTCAGCAAAACGTAATTTGATTGATAATCAGTATTCAATCAGAAAACAGCTGCACTGCTCTGTTTAACATTTCAAGCATGTCTATTCTCCTCGATGTCACTGAAGTGCTTTCAAAGTAGTTGGTAGAAGTTGGTAACTATTCTGTGGTTCCCTGTAAGGAAGAGTTTGAAAATCTTTAAGCTCCAAGTTCAAGCCCGGATATTGCATCACTTCAATGGGGGACTAATGGCTTCAGCTGATACACACTCACCAAACCGGATCAAATGAATGACGTTTTTTTGCATGCCACTCAAAGGAATGTTATCACTTAATCACAGAAGCGTTGCAAACCAGGTTATTTAGAAATGGTTCCATTTTGATTTTACCACCGGCGTTTTCCATTGCCCTTCCAAAGACAAATTCCTTTATAGCACTGATTGGGTGTGGACATAACAATAGAAAAGCAGCAATTTCCAAAGTTAGCTTTGGGCTAATTTACATCTGCAGTCCCATTGGCAGGAAACACAAATACAAATACAACATATGTGAAAACGTCAAACATCACTCAATAAATAAGAACAAGTAACAAGTAGCAATGTAATGCATATGAAATGTCCCATACACAGTGGCATACACATCTCACCCCCCTACACGCATGCACTCACGCACTCACGCACGCACGCACTCACTCATGCACGCACGCACACATGCACAAACCTTGTCAGCCCCAGTAGGGTTTTTGCTCTTCATATAATTTAGTGTTCATTTCAGTACATAGGGGAGGATTAGTTTGATATAAAAGGTCAGACTAGTATGTAAGAATGTGTTATTCTATTTCTCATTTTCTGGTTATAGACTGAGTCACCAGAGCTGTCTTCTATTGGGGACGAGGAGGAGACCATGAGACTGGAGAAAAAGGAGGCTGTGAAAGTAAATGCTAGTTGCTAGTTTTGAACCCCAAAAGATTTTCACTGCTCAAAGGTTTACAGTCTACGTTCTAAGCTGTAGTGTTTTTGCTTTTTCAATCCTGCAGGGGGAGCAGTTTGTCTTCCATGAGGACTGGGGAGAGGCACTAGTGAGTAAGAGCTGTCCAGTGCTTTGTGTTCTGGACATCGAGGGTGACAATGTGTCTGTGCTGGAGGGAGTGCCTGAAGATATCTCACCTGGACAGGTTGGTACAGCAACATTTGCAATGACGCATGTTTTTATGCAGTTCTAGTGCACTCGCCCCCCTTTCCCTCTTCTTTGTCTTTTACTCATGTTACTCTGTCTTTGCAGGCATTTTGGGCTCCGGGTGACACAGGAGTGGTGTTTGTAGGCTGGTGGCATGAGCCTTTCAGACTTGGCCTCAAGTACTGTCCCAACAGGAGGTGATTACTGTTCATGTTAATTAAAGATAAGAATGAAAGCTTTCAGAAAATTCCTTGGTAAGGCTCACAGGCTCACACTTAAAGTTATTCACATTTTCTTCTCTCTGTCAGGTCATCTTTGTTTTATGTGGATCTAATAGGTGGGAAATGTGGTAAGTGTGTATTTTTATTATTTAGATATCTGATACATTATTCATGAAAATTAGCCTGGTAAATTACAATATGGTGCTTAAATGTCTATTCTGCACACACCCAAGTCGTGTGCATTGTAATCTCCTGTGACCTATGATGTTATTACATGATCAAATTGTCCTGATTTTATTTCTGTGTTCAGCCTTGTAGACAATACAGCTAAATGTGCATGAAGTAAGGCACCACAACAAAATACGTGACCCTTGATGTTTCTGTCTTGAATATGTCACATCAGAGAATTGGTCTGGTATAAACAGATATAGCTTGACACTGTTGCAGATGTTCATGTGTATTGTATTTGTTTGTTGTGTCCCTCAGAGCAGCTGTCATCAGGAACCAGTGCAGTGTGCTCCCCTAGGCTGAGCCCAGACCAGTGTCGGATTGTTTACCTGGAGTGTTCTGTCTATGGACCACACATGCAGTGCAGCAGGCTCTGTATGGTAAGACAGGATGGAGCCTTTTTTCCACTTAAGACACATGTAGTTTCCCTTCTGTACAAAGTGCTTTGTACTTACTAAAAATAATAAGTAAGACCGGATGTTTTTTCACCTGATGCTCCATCCTGTGGTTTTCTGTTCCGTAGACATACATCTGTTGAAGCAAAAATACATTCATGAGTTAATGAATGCAATTCATCTTTTTTATTTTATTTTTTTTCATATGCTGTCCTCTGTGTTTTTAAAATTGTATTTCTAGTACGACTGGTATACTAAGAAGACCTCAGTGGTGGTGGATGTAGTGAACCGACCTGGAGAGGGTAATGAATACTTTTTTTTTTTTTTTTTTTTACATAAATGCACATTACTTTTTATTTTATTTATTTTTTTACAGTAAATGAAACATTGTGTCTGTTTGTGTTGCTGCTTCACAGATGGCTTCGCCGGTATCTACAGTTCTCAGTTGTCCCCTCAGTGCTGGTCAGCTGATAGTCAGCGTATTATTGTTGCTTGTCCTCAGCGGAGCCGCAAGGTACAGTTGACTTCTTGGAAATGGCTTGTTATTATGACAAAAAATGACAAAGCTTGACATTTTTCTGATTCTGCACAAAGTATTTAGACTGACAGTACTGTAATTATTTTGTCATTAAAAAGTTTTCTCTCTTGTAGGATCTTTTGATGGTGGATATAAACACTGGGAGTGTCACCTCTCTGACTTCAAGTGAGTCTCTAGACATCATTTTTGGCATCATGCTCAGATTCTTGTTTACTGATGTTTGATGTTGGCAGTCTCCAAGAATTAGTTTGTTCATCATATCAGCGTGCTGGGACTGCTTGAATGAATCTAATGATGCTCTACATTTGTTTGTCTGTAGAGTCTGATGTTGGTAACTGGTGTCTGCTGAATGTAGAGAGGGATCTGATGGTGGTTAGCTGCTCCTCTCCAAACTGCCCACCAAGTCTGGTACGATCAGTGTTTTCATAGTATATATCAAGTATACTGTTGCATAAATTTAACCTTTTGTGCTCTTAACAAGACAGTTTTAGTACTCTAGCTAAAAAAAATCTAGCTACTGTATAACGTATTTGCAATGTCACTTCTGTGCCCAGAGGGTAGGTTTCCTTCCAGCCGGGGAATCTCAGGAAGAAGTGGTCTGGGTAACTCTGGAGGACTCTCAGAAGTTGCCAGATATTGATTGGCAGATCTTGCGTTTCACCCCTCCCCCAGAGCAAGACAACAGTCAATACCGTAAGAATAAAAGTCCTTCATTTTTATGTGAGCTAGATGTACATCGTGAGGGTACAGAAAATGCCAGAAACATCTCTAAATATACCAAAGATAGTACAATGCCACCATTAATCTGCAACCTAAGTATAATCAGAGGGTTGAATCCACATCTTTTGGACAGAGCTGAGCTTTATAACCAAAGATGGATTACAATGTAATCAAATTGAATTACATTTGTTTGGACAGGTAACTTTTAAAATCTTAAGGAGGTAGCTGGTTTTTCAAAGAATAAACATAGGCTGAATTTAGTAACTGGGTTTATCTGATCAACCAATATTTTTTAAAAAGTGTACAAAATAATAATACATGCAACATGAGGTAGTATAAGTGATTATAATGAAATGGCAGACAATTCTGTTAACAGAAGGATTAAAGGAGTTTACAGGAAGAAGCTCCTGAGATGACTGGTTTATTTTAAGACAGAAAGGATAGTTCAGGAGTTTGTGGAGGGGGTTGAAAATATTTAGCTGTTTTTAAGGACACCTAAAGTTAAGTGTATGAAATCTCTGGGGGTTTACTAACTAATTTTTCTGTGTTTTAGCTGACCTTGACTTCGAAGCTTTGCTGATCAAACCAAAGGAGGTGAAGGATGGAGTGAAGCTACCTCTTATAGCCATTCCTCATGGTTAGTTATTGTCATTATGGGTCTGTAGTGTGATAAATAAATTGGAACAGTAAGGGAATATTTGTGTTATAATTATATTGTTATACACTGTTTACTTAATGTAGTAAAAATGAAAACATTTGTGTATATATAACAAGACATATATATGTATGTATATATGTATATATATGTGTATGTATCAGTGCTCTAACATTCAGAAGTAGGACACGTGTATAATTAATCCATGCTGAGTTTATTTTTAGAATTGAATCTGTATCGGGATTTGTTCCTGTTCAATCAAGAGCTACTGCTACAGCAAAGTTTGGCATTGTCAACAGTTGCTATGACGATGGTGCTCTTGGTGGCAAAATGTTTGAAGGAGACACATAATGCTCACTGTAAAGTTCATACTTTCATTCTGGCTTACTACTAGAATAGGTTTAGATACTCTAATGTTCAGTCTCATACTGTCTAGTGCATCACAAGCTCTATTCCCTCGGTGTCTAACATGCTCTGATTAAGCTCCTGTCTCTCAGCTTGGTGCTGATCAAAGATGCACACTCTTGCAAAGCAAATGAATCCTGCAGTTTGATCTTTTGTTTTTCACATGTAGCTATACGCAAGCGAGGTGCCCAGAACAAAACAGGCTTCATATAATACCAAAGCTTGTGCTAGCCCTGTCATACAAACACAAAACGCAACATGAAAAAAACAGTGACCACCATCAAACCGACTACTAGCTTGTCTTGACTGTCCCCCAATATTACAACATTAGTCTAACATCGCCCCAGACTCAGAGTAGCCACATTAACCAAGCAACATGCTAACACCTAACTTAACAAGCTGAGCTACAAATGCAAAAAAAAAGGCAAAACAACATAAAATGTGGCAATGTGGCAAGTTTGAAGTCGGGTCTCAATCAGTCCTTCATCAATCCATTCTTAAGCTTGTCTAATTATGAAATTGAAAATTCACACATCCTTGAACTTCCTCAGGAAAGTCACTGGAGCAGTCTCGGATTGAATTATACACACACACAAATCAATAATTTTCCTGTCATTTCTGTCACATTTCCATCAGAAACAAAGTAAATCCACTGTGTCTTGACATCCTTACATGGGAGGACTTTGGGTTGATATTTGCAGACAACAACAGAGCAGTGCCCATGAAGCTCTTAGCTTCGGACTGGCTTTCAGAAATAAAAAGGTTAGCATGCACAAGAGGTTTCCAGTTGTTATGGGGATGTGGCCATCAAACATAAAGTTAATCCACTCAGCTCTAATGTCCTCTGGGGCTCGGGGCCGATGTAGTGATTTGTGACGGTCTGTGCGGCCAACAACAGAGCAACTGTGCTTAGCGCTTACCTTTAACATAATGCTAGCAGTGGGGTGCTAATGGGAAAAAAATATCTTATTTAAACTTTTTGTTGGTTGGCAGGTACTCATTATATGCCCCTCTAATCATATTCTCAAACTCAAAATGGTCTTCAAGCGTCACATATTGATTCTTCTGAGCACATGAAGACACAGCTTTTAACAAAAACTCATACTTGTTTTTTTTTGTGTTTTTTTTACTTAGGGGGTCCTCACTCAGTGATTGTAGCTGAGTGGCTTCTGTCCTCGTCTGTGCTGTGCAGGATGGGCTTCGCCGTATTACTGGGTGAGTTCATGTTTAAGCTGCGCAGAGCTCGATTATCTATTGATAGGATATGTACTCGATGTGTAGAGGGGGGTGAGCAAGGTTAACATGCCGTTTCCTGCAGATACAAGATAGGTGGAGACAGGTCAAATACTCTGCTTGGCTTTCACACGAGAAAAGTATTTATTATGCTATAGTCCTCGCAGAACAGGCCTGAGTGTGGATTGAGTTGCTGTTTTGGTCTTGTGTGTTTTACTCTGTTGTTGCTGTATGTACTTATTTTGCATACCAATCATTGCATTTCCCCTTGGGATAATGCAGTCTTAAGTCAAATTTATTTAGCCACTTCAAGATGCTTTATTGTTTTTTTTCTGTCTTGTGAACATTTAATAAGCTCTCATGTGCTTAAGAACTGTTGATACTTCTTCATGGATCTGTTTTGTTAAAATGGGGAAGTGGTAGCAACTCAGTATACCTTGAATCTGTTGAGTCATGCTTAAGGTTGAAGTAAGCTTGTAAGCCACAAAAAGCACAACTACGTTTCATGTCCATGTTTTCAGTTAGCCCAGGGTTTGAACCAGCAACCTGTTATCAAGCTCAATTAAGAGTGCTGTTGGCTTTAAATATATTGTGTTAACTGTATAAGAATACATCATAATATCTAGCACTGATACATTCATTATATTTGTTTTTTGATTGTTGTTTTAATTTGTTGTTTCTTAGTGAACTATCGTGGCTCTCTTGGGTACGGCCAGGACAGTATCCTCTCATTACCTGGCAATGTTGGCACCCAGGACGTCAAGGATGTTCAAGTAAGAATGCAACAAAGGCTGCTGTGAAACTACGACTGTCAAGTGTTTTAAGTCATAAGTCTTATAATCTATAATGGTATATTTCTCCCACTGGTAAAAATCACTTCCAGTGTTGCTTTATATGTATAAACTGTTGATTCAATTGGTTTCTTTATGTAGCTGAGGTTACCATAGTTTCTGTTTAAGTCATACTCATGACAAAAGTCGTTTTTTTCTCTTTTCTTTTCTTTTCTTTTCTTTTCTTTTCTTTTCTTTTCACTTGACTTGTGATTAGCTAATGCGTCATTCTTTCGTCACCACCACCAACCTCGCAATCCCTGTGTTTTTCTTCCCACCAGTTTGCTGTTGAAAGTGTCCTTAAAAGTGGCGAGTTCGACGCAAAGAAGGTGGCAGTTTCCGGAGGCTCCCATGGCGGTTTCCTGGCCTGTCATCTGATTGGCCAGTACCCAGGGTTCTACAAGGCCTGTGTGGCTCGCAACCCTGTCGTCAATTTGGCCTCTATGATTTGCAGCACTGACATCCCAGACTGGTACATCTTGGCATGCACATTCCCACACTCATGCCCACATTTGTTTACTCATTTCCTGACTGTGTCGGTTGTGCACAACCACTCAACATTTGTTGTTTTATCATTTACACCCTTGCTTTCAACTCTGACAGCTGTACGCAAGCAAGTGGGATAAAGGGCATGTGTCAGCCTCACTGTTGAGGAAGGAAGTGTTCAATAATACACATTGAGTGATTTTATTTTCCCCTTCCTTCTGTTGATGTTCTAACTATGACTTTTGCAGGTGCATGGTTGAGGCTGGGTTCGACTACAGCACAGACTGTCTACCCGATCCTGCTGTTTGGGAACAGATGCTGAACAAGTCCCCCATCAAACATGTCACACAGGTATGTGTATTGCTGTATATGTCTTTTGACTGTGTGCATATCACTCCGTAACACGTTGGTGTTGTTACACAATGCAGTAACCTAAGATGATCTCTCATGTAGGTACAGACGCCAGTATTGCTTACCTTAGGGGAAGATGACAAGCGTGTACCTAACAAGCAAGGACTGGAATATTACAAAGCTCTGAAAGCAAAGCAGGTCCCAGTCCGGTAAGCAGCTTGTCTGACTAATATGTTTTATCAGTTATGTCAGATTTGCACTGCACAACAGGGCTTTTATTGTCAATCACTCATGCTCTGATGTGTGTTTGTTTAGGTTGCTGTGGTACCCAGGGAACAATCACTCTCTCTCCAAGGTGGATGCTGAGTCTGATGGCTTTATGAACATCGCTCTTTGGATGATACAACACTTGTGTCAGTGATTGTACATTTCACATAACTACCTGGAAGTGTGCTGTTTCTCCTGCCAAGAAAAGATAGGAAGACGCTACTGTGTGTACGAGACATTCTGCTCCTGTTTCCAGGACAGTGTGAGGTCCAATCCAAAGCCAAAGCATTGAAAGTGCTCTCTGACCAGAACACACTTTGTATTTCTCTACGTTATTTGTAAACTGCTATGGTGATTGGGAGATGATTGTTTTAACACAGCACTGGAAAAAGGCAGGTTTGATTAATCAAACACATTTTATTCATACAGTTTTAATATTTCATTTTTGACTCTTTAAATTCACACAGAAAATAAAGGGCTTTTCAGTGTGTTAACTTGGATTCACAGAAATAAGGATCATAATCTGTCTTTTCTCTGCTTATTGGAACGGTTTGGTTTTTTTTAAAAATGAATGCTGTTTTGATTTCATGATACTGTGCACTTAATAAAGCGATTGTAAAAATACTGCCAGTGTGGAATGAATCTTTGGATGTGCATTTGTTTAGGACTTTTGAAGCAGGTGGTGAATCACTTCCTTAAACATTTTCTTTAGAACTTGCAGCGAATTAGAAAGTCATCCAACTTCCAAGAATGGAAGAACCCTTTAATTTCACTGTCCTTTTAGTTTGTCTCTACCTTCAGGGAAGGAACGCCTTAATTATGACTTTTTATACATTCAAAAGTGGTTGTAATAAAGGACAATCATTACTGTAAAATCTTCACTTAAAGTGATATCTTTAACCAATTCATGAACCACATGCATTTGACTTACAGTAGGTCACAGGATTTGCATATGACCACATGTTTTCACTTCTGCTTAAATGGGTCTGGTTTCATGCCACTGCACAGACCTTGAAACACCACAGTTAATGTTTCCACTCCCGACCTGGATTACACATTTCTTCATCTTGAGCCCATTGTGAATTTTAAGATGCACGCTATATCCACTATGGTAAGTAAAATAGCATTTGTTTCTGCCATCAAAATGCATTACTTTCCACAGTGAAAAGATGTGCCTGCTCTATTGTTGCATTATAAGCAGTTTCAGTGATGTCTTGCGCCCGTCTTAACAGCAGATGTACACATTTGGTGATATTGCTGAAAATGTACTGAATAATATCTGATCTAATGCAAAATTGAAGCGACATTATGTGACGTTTTCACCTTATAACATCTTTGTAATTGGGTGAATGGTGTCTGCCTCAGCCATTCCACCCCTTTATCATTTGTTTCTGCACTGTAATTTCAGGGAGAGGATAGGATCTCAGCCTTACATGCTTACTTGAAGATACAGTTTTCACAAGAATATATAACATTTTCATGATGTAATAGTAATAATCATAGTAATGAGTTTTGTAGTACAAACTACATAATGTCTGACAGACGTTACAGACCTGGGATTTGCACTCTGCAAATGGGAGCACTAAATACAATACTATACAAAGTTACTTTAAATTGTCTACACCTAACCCATCAACAAACAACTGACATCAAGTTTCATTTTTCAGGCTTTGTTGAACACTATCATCATCCTTTGCCAGCTTCTTCAATTAGGGAGGACCATAAACACCAGCTTCTTCCCATGTGACACTGATATGAATACCACCTATGTAGACTGCTCTGACAGACCACTCAAGCGTGTCCCCATCATCCAGTCTGAAACTGTCCTGTCGCTCATTTTAAGTCGGACTAAGATACAGCAGCTGGGGCCGAATGACTTATCAGGTCTCAAGAACCTTCGGACTCTGAAAATTGTGGGAAATTGTCCGCCAGGTCGCCTGAGAGATTACAGCGACCGCTTGTGCAAGATGGAGATCCATGATGACGCCTTTAGGAGCCTATGGAACCTTACATTTGCCAATCTGTCAGGAAACAGCCTTACCCGTATACCTTGGTTGCCTGAAAGCCTGAAAATTCTCGATCTGCGTGAGAACTGCATCTCCCACATTATCCAACCTTTAAAAACACCAAATCTCGAAGCGCTCTATCTCTCCAAGAACTGCTTTTATGCAAACCCTTGTGACCAGCCTTTTAACATCAGCGAGGAGGTTTTCAGAGGGCTCCCTAAACTCAAAAACCTTACTTTGGGGTATAATAACTTGACGGATATCCCTATAGGGCTTCCACGCTCACTAGAGTTTCTGGACTTAAGGGAGAATACAATCACAGAGGTTTTAGAAGGAGCATTTGCCAACCTGACTTTCCTGATTCATTTAGTTTTGGAGTGGAACTGCCAGCGTTGCGATCATGCTGCCAGGCCCTGCTTTCCTTGCCCAGATAACCGGCCATTAAAACTACACTCCAAGTCATTCTATGCTGAGAACAGCTCCATCACCTTACTAAGCTTGAGAGGGAACTCTCTGAGAACATTTCCAGAGGGGCTTTTCCGACCTTTGAAGAATTTAAAGGGCTTGGACCTCTCTGACAACCTCCTGGCATATGATATACGGAATGGTACCTTTTTTTCAGATCTGAAGGGCCTCACTTGGATTAGCCTCATCTATAACTATGAACCGCTGAAAACATTTCCCGAACTGGTCCTCTCCCCACATATTGGCAACATATCTGGTCTAAAAACTCTTCTTCTGAGTGGCAACTTTTTCCACATCGTTTCAAACGAGAGTCTGGACGTTCTGTCCAAACTTGAAAATCTAAAGAAATTAGAGCTGAGAATGAACTTCATCAATACTTGCAGCCTGAAAGCTCTGACACAATTACCGTCTCTTATCAATATTGACCTCTCCCAAAACATCCTTAGTTTCCTTCCGGGCTGCTCGAGTTCGTCATCTGAGATTGCAGCACAGGAAAGCTGTCAGAGGCAGAACTTGTATGCACGTGATTTTACTGCGCCACCCTTAATGCTAATAGATCGAAAAATCACACCTGGAAGTGATGCCCTGGAATCCAACCGGTTAAACGGGCTGGAATTGTTGGAGGACGCCGGGTCAAAATCTCCATCACAATGGCACAGTTATTGCCGAAATAACCTGACATTTGACCTGTCTCAAAATGACATCATGTCTCTTCACAGAGAGGTCTTTGTAGGCATGGAAAATGCTGTTTGTTTAGACCTTTCTTTCAATTACATGAGCCAGGCATTGAGGGGCGGAGTATTCGATAGCATGAAAGATCTGGTTTTTCTTAATTTGTCGTACAATAGGCTAGATTTTTATTATACCGAGTCTTTCAGTGAGCTTAACGCCACTCTTAAGGTGTTAGACCTCAGCAACAATGAGTTTCACTTCAAGATGAGAGGCATGGGCCATCGTTTAGTCTTCATTCAAGGTCTGGCTAACTTGGAAGTTCTAAGTCTGGCAAACAACGGCATTGGGATGCGAATAGATGAACGGCTGGTGAGCAGCTCTCTGAAGTACCTCTACTTCAATGGAAACAACCTGAACATTATGTGGGGGTATGACAACAACAGGTACACTAATTTCTTCCAAAACCTGACAAACCTCATGTACCTGGACATCTCCACCAATGAACTGAACTCAATCTCACCGGAGGTGCTGTGTAACCTCCCAAGAAGCATTGAGACCCTCATCATCAGCAACAATGCTCTGAACTACTTCCCATGGCAAAACATCTCAGCACTCAGAAATTTACGTCACCTGGACCTCAGTCAGAACAAGCTCTCCTATTTGCCTCCTGAGGTCACAGAGTTTGGAGAATTTCTATCTCTCTTGGACCTCAGTCACAATTCCTTTAGCTTTATTCCTCAGAAATTCTTCAATCAGGCGGGATCCTTGCGATATTTGTATCTCAGCCACAATCATATCAAAGAGTTGAACCAACAGTTTCTCCCTGCCCCTTTTAAAAAAGGTAGCACCCTTCAGAAACTCACCCTGCACGCCAACCCCTTCAAATGTGACTGTGTTACATCTTGGTTTGCGGACTTTTTGCGTAGCACTCCCATAACAATTCCTCATCTCAGCACACATGTTCAATGTCAATTCCCGGAGTCCCAACAGGGCGAGAGTGTTCTGTCTATGGACCAGCGTTCATGCCAGGACATATATGGTGGCTTAGCCTTCCTTGTCTGCTCCTTCTTGGCTGTGGCGTTCACTGTCCTGCCCCTACTGAAGCATCTCTACGGCTGGGACCTGTGGTATTGCCTGCAGGTACTTTGGGCAGAACATAAGGGCTATACCCAGCTGGCTGGAAATGATTCAAATCATCACTATGATGCTTTTGTGGTGTTTGATACCAGCAACAATGCTGTGAGGGATTGGGTCTACAATGAGTTGATGGTCAACCTGGAGAACTCAGATCACAGGAGGTTTTGCCTCTGTTTGGAGGAGAGGGACTGGATTCCTGGGCTTTCATGTATTGAAAATCTACATAATGCAGTGTACAGCAGTGTGAAGACAGTGTTTGTGCTGTCCAGTGCTGCTGCTGGTAGTGAGACAGTGAACGGTGTGATCCGCCAGGCTTTCTTCATGGTTCAGCAGCGGCTTCTGGATGAGAAGGTGAGTAAAATGAACTTATTTTCATGTGTGTGAATCTTTCCCCCTGCTGAGCTGTTGCCATGGTTTCCCAGCACCAAATTAACTCTGATTACATCCAAAGGTGGATGCAGCTGTGCTGGTTCTGCTCGATGAGATGTTTCCCAAACTGAAGTACCTTCAGCTGAGGAGAAGGTTGTGCAGGAAGTCTGTGTTGTCCTGGCCGAGGAACCCAAGGGCTCAACCTCTTTTCTGGAACCGAGTGAGAATGGCGCTGTCATCAGATAACCTCAAATTTTACGACAACAACATGAGTGAAAGTTTTATGTGACCACCCATTAATGGCTGATCAAAAACACTTAGGTGATTGAGACTTTTCATCTTCCCATTACACTAATGTTGACAAACTTATCCTATCTTGTGTCACAATGACAACTACATGGTTGATGATCTTAATATGTAAGAATCATTAAAAAAAGAAAAAGAAAAGTAACAACCTTTATATTTTACTTTCCAGGAGTGTGTTCTGTTGTTTTATCTGACTGTTAAATAAGTTAAATAGTTTTTCTGTCATTATTTTGACTTTGCATCTCATATTTAGGACTTTTTAAATCATAATGTTTAATGTTTCCATGTTCTGTTTTATCTGACGTAAATTGTTGATTCCTTAAAGATTCTCTCATGCGGTTTCTTTTTTGTTTCATGCTGCTATTGTTGGCAGCAAATTAATCGAGGTGCTGTATTCATTGTACACTGAGACGTTTATAACTGACTGTACAAATAAACTGGACCTGACGTCACTCGACTGGCTTGATTTCATATTTATAACAAGAGAGTAGGTTAGCGTGACAGCATGTAGAACACCCCCCACCCTCTCAAAATTTCACTTCTCTTTGGTTTGATGTTAGGAGGAAATGAAACTAATTATTAGGTTACATATGACGTAAAAAGACTTCACCTGCTGCACTCACTCCAAGTAACACAAGTCACCTGTTATGTCTTGAAGTTTCCTCTTTGACAGTTTCACAAGTGTAAGAGGGAGGCTTAACTCGGGGCAGGTCTGGTGTGCAGCAACACTAATTTCCTAATAATATGTCAGACAGCAAGGGAGCTTTGCTGAAGCCCTCCGGCAGGCTGCTGACCAGTAGAGTAGTACAACGATAAATGGGCATGGAGATATGTTGAAAGAAATAAAGGAATCATGCAAGAACCAGACCTGCTACGTGGGCGATGCAGCTTCATGCGCTGTACACCTATTTTAGACTGTGGGCTGAAAACCCAATTTAATTTATTGTCTCGCTTCTTCCGAGAAACAGCACCTCTTTTCTGAGAGCGAAACCTCCAACGCAAAAATAGTCATTCTTACTTGTTTTCAGGGTGAGTTGAATTGAGTGAATGAGAACAGAACACCTGCAGTCCTTTCATAAACCTTTTCAGAGAGCTGCAGTAAGCCCCCGCCCAGGTCCACAGTTTTTAGCAGTTGTGAGAGAAGTTGCGGCTTTATTCAACCATGTGATGTTATTTTAGATTAGTTTTATTGTCTCTACATCTGACATGATAAACTCAACGGGCCTTTATCAAAGAAAAATGCGGTGATTCATATGACATGAAAAATCGAAAATTTTAAGAAAAAAGTCATGATTATGATATAAATTAAAAAGTCAAAAGGTTGACAACAGCATTCTGAGCGTTCATGAGATAAAAAGTCATAATTATGAGTCTAAATAATGCAATAGAAAGTCTAAATTAAATTGATAAATGATGAATTTATATCTTATATTATGATTATCTTCTCATTATTATTATTACTTTTATTTCACAATTAATTCTTTAAGGTCCCATTTGTGAGAAAAGTAGAATTTTGAGTCTCATTCCTAACTCATCTAATACTGACGCATTGGGATGGCGGCTGCTGACCTGTCGTACAATCCCAAACGTTCATATGTGACGAGTTGGGAATGAGACTCAAAATCTACTTTTTTATTCATTTATCTATTTTACAGATAGGACCTTTAAATCTTTTTATTATAACTATATAATTATCAAAAGTAATTTGATTAGATAAATGTTGATTTTTTTTATCTCATAATTATGATTCACTTAATCTCATTATTAGGACTTTATATACCATAGTTTTTACTTTGATCTCACACTATCTCATTTTTTTTACGTTGTGTCTCATATTTATAACTTTTTTTTTATCTAATATGTATGACTCTTTATTTAATAATTATGACTTGTTATCTTGTTATTTCGACTTTGCATCTCAAGTTTATGATTTTTATCTCATATTTATGACTTTTTATCTCATGTTTATTGCTTTCACATAAAACTTTTTGTATCATAATATTGACTTTTATCTCATATTTATGACTTTTTATATCATAATGTTGACTTTCTGTTTAAAATTTAGATTTTTTTATGTCATTATTTCGACTTTGCGTCTCATGTTTATTACTTTTTATCTAATATTCATGACTTACCAAAGGAATACTTTTTTTTGTCACAGAGCTTGGTTTTCATCTCATCTTCTGTCTTTCACTGGCAGAGGTGGGTTTCCATACCCGGCTGACGCTGATGTAGGTGTATGAACAAAATCAAGCCCTCCAATCATCAGGCTGCTCCCGCTGCCCCATCATGCCGCGTGG
>OMLP01023548.1:0-12647 GCA_900302685.1 Spondyliosoma cantharus | reverse complement strand
CAAGAAGCCGAGGCTTGGTTTTAGGCAGTTGGGCATTTCTAACTGTTGCAATGGCACAGTGATCACTTAAATCATTAGCAAAAACACCTATAACTGTGTATTTATGAGGGACATTTGTTAAAATCAAGTCCAGTAGACTTGATCTTGAAGGTTGTTTAATATTCGGACGAGTTGGACTGTCAATAAGTTGAATCAAGTTAAGAGAATCGCAGACAGATTTAAGGCTGTCCAAGGCTGAGGACACAATCACAATTTAGATCTCCAACCAACAGGAGCTCACTTGAAATTAGACCATCAACAAAGCTAGATAAGGAGGAGAAGCCTCGCAGCAGGCAGAGGGAGGTCTGTAACAACCTATGACTGAGAGAGACTGGCCCTGAGAGAATTCAAGTTTCAGGGCAAGAAATTCAAATTGCTTGCTGATGGAAACAGAGGTTTGGACAGTAGCATGAAACCTACTTTTTACATAAATAGCAACGCCACCACCTTTTCTGGGACGATCACAACGAAAGACATTACAACCTTTAATAAAAATGTCCTTGTCTGAAACAGACTTACTGAGCCAGGTTTCAGACAATACAAGTATATCTGTGTCTGTTGACTGGATCCAGATTTTAATTAGATCCAGTTTTGGGACAAGGCTCCGAACATTAATATGAATAACACCAAGGCCAGTTCTGGCTCTGAATTCATCAGGTGTAGCAATAGTATTCAGTGCAGGGCCTGGATTAGGTTGAACATTGCCTGAGAGTAAAAGTAAAAGTAGGATAAAACCTTTTTTCTTTGCATTATGTGTTGGTACATGATCAGCATTTTTAGGCTTTGCAAGATCAATAAGTGACAACTCTGAAAGTGTAAAATATTTTTTCAAGACAGAAATACACATCAAACGAAGAAGGTTTAAATCTTTGAAAACAGGCACATGAGGGGGCACATACATCAATTCACGTGTGGACCAGGTGAGGATCATCACATTAGGCAGACACGGAGGTATTGGCCCATGTCCAGGTGCATCGGCACACATCTGGAGCATATCTTCATCCAATAACGAAAACAAAATGAACAGGGCAAGCAGTCGTTTCATTGTAACAGCCTGAAGTCGAGCGGCCAGGAGTTCTAAAAAAGTGCATTGGAAAAGGACAACAGAGAGACGAGCTAAAAGTCACAGAACTACATGAGATTTGACTTTAATTCCAATAAACTGACACTTTATTGATTTAAACATCATGTTTGATTCGTGACAGTTCAAATAAGATCAATAAATAATTTCTCTACTCAAAGATTTGATCTCATAATGACCCGTCGGTCAAACCGGAAGGGGCGGGGCCTCGGCTGTATTACGGGACAAACACACGTTAGCGGCCATTTTGTATGTGTTGGTCTGTTGCTGCTGCTATCAGTTAAGTGTGACGTCACATCACCTGTCGTGTTGACGGGTTGAAATGTTAAAGTTTCAGCTCATTAGCGTGGGTTGTTACCTGTTAGCACACATTAGCTACGTGCTAATGTACAGTTCAATAACACAAGCTACCTGACAGGTAGAAACGCGGAGCTGTCGTCTTCTCACCTGTTCTGGTTCCGGTCAGAGACGTGTTGGGGTCGGTCCGGACGGGTGGTCTTATGGTTTCATTTAAATCCGTTTTATTTTCCTCAGCTAGCTTTAGCTGTCTGTTAGCATCGTTTATGTGTCCGTGTTAGCATCACATGAAATCAATAATATAATGTTCAGCTCACAGGCTGTTTATCATGACTGAGTACAGAAGAAGTCTATGAATTAATATGTTTATAAACAGGGTTCGGGTCCTGGAGGAGGAGGTTCTGTCTGTCTATAATGATGACAAACAGATTAAACGAGACAATAATAGAAGAAAAGACTATTATTATAAAACGCGTGTAGTTTATGCACAGTATTAAAGTATATACATGTAACTGTGAAAGAGACTCTATTCTAAATGTTCGTATATAAAGATATACATAATATAAATAAGCACATTTATACAGACTGATGTAAATATCTAAATGTATGTAAACAATAACTACACAGAATAAATGAATGTGTATAAAATGTCATCTAATGGTATGTTAGCCCAGAGCTACATTACACTGTTTCAGTAATGAGGATTTAAAGTAATCTAGCTGCTCGTAATAACTCGGCTGTGTATCACTCGTGTTTGATCACATCAGCTTCCTGTCCAATGAAACGATGCTACTTACTTTTACTTTATTGTCACATATAATTACAAGTAATTACAGTGAAATTCTTATGTACCTTTGGTCATATGCATGCATAACATATATAGACATACAAAAAAAAAAAATATATATGAGGGACACACAGTGAAATGCCAGTACAGTTGTTTTGTATTTTATTGTTGAGACATTAAAGGAGACAGGAGGGAGTACAGGTGTTTGTGTTGCTTTATGTTCAGGTGTGTGCGCGCGTCACTGACTGAGCTATCCTTTGTGTGTCTCAGCCCACAAAGTTGCAGCGTGTGGACGGCGCCCCCTGTGGGTCAGAGCGGCACTTTTCAGAGCTAATTGCTCAGAAACAGCGACTCCAGCAGCTCGAGTCAGAGTACGCTCTCAAGATCCAGAAGCTGAAGGAGGCTCAAGCCCTGCGCAACAAAGGAGTCCAATCAGAACTGCTCGCTGAGCCGGCAGCACGAGCCTCCACCCCCCCTGACCCCCAACTGCCACCTCCCTCCACCTCCTTCCCCTTGCCTCAGCCTTCCCTGCATGACCTCACCCAGGACAAACTCACCCTGGACAGTGAAGACATCCCCGAGGCTGATGACCACGAGTCGGAGCCTGCAGCTACACCTGCCGCTCCACCTGCTGCTGCTGCTGCAGCCGCAACTAAAGGAGGCCGTCGACACTCATTCCGTCAGTCCAGCTGCTCCTTCACCAAACCAAACCTGGAGCAGCCGAGCTCCACACCAGCTAAAGACTGCAGCTCCACCAAACCTGACAAGAACTCCACCAGCTCCACCTCCAGCTCCTCCAGTTCTAGCTCCACCACTACCTCCACCTCCAGGACCCCTGCAGAGATGTTTGCCGGACTGGACGTAGATGCTCTGAAGCTGCAGTACCAGCAGCAGGCTCGGCTGGGAGAAGTGCTGCTGACGGAGCTACACAGACTCGGAGGACATGTGAACAACCCTCCACCTGGACAGGTGAGCTTAAAATCACATTAAAAAATGTGTGGCTGGATGAGTGGTTGGATGAGTCTGGCTGGATGAGTCTGGCTGGATGAGTTATGAGTCTGGTTGGATGAGTGTGTGGCTGGATGAGTGGTTGGATGAGTCTGGCTGGATGAGTCTGGTTGGATGAGTCTGGTTGGATGAGTGTGTGGCTGGATGAGTGGTTGGATGAGTCTGGTTGGATGAGTGTGTGGCTGGATGAGTGGTTGGATGAGTGTGTGGTTGGATGAGTCTGGCTGGATGAGTGTGTGGCTGGATGAGTGGTTGGATGAGTCTGGTTGGATGAGTCTGGTTGGATGAGTGTGTGGCTGGATGAGTGGTTGGATGAGTGTGTGGTTGGATGAGTCTGGCTGGATGTGTGGTTGGATGAGTGGTTGGATGTGCTCGGTGTGGAGAGGTTGAGGGGGTTTGTCTGTTGCAGCGTTGGTCTCGTCCTCCTCTCCGTCGGGGCCTCCACACTGTCCAGGTTCGTCCTGCTACCACAGAGCGGTCCAACATTTGTAGCAGCCGAGTGCCACGTTGAAAGACGAGCCTGCTCTGTCCCTTCCTGTAGACGGCGTCAGTGTTGTTTGACCGGTCCAGTATTAAAGATGAAGATGAAGATTTCAGGTTTTTACGTGTGATCAGTGTGTTTGTGTTTCACCGCAGGTGGTTTCACTGGAGCTTGACGCAACAACCAGCCAATCGGGGAGCTCCGAGCTGAAGCCGGTTCCGTTCGGCTCATATCACAGCCCTCTGCTGGTCTTCAGGTCATACAGGTAGACTCCACATCAACACACTGTACATATTTATTCATACAGGTACTCACACTGGGAACCTTTGCTTGCTGTCATAGTAGTTATCAATTATGTGAAGAGTTGATGACTCACATCGAGGTCAGAACTACAGAACACATCAATCTGTATCATGACAGAACTCAGCTTCTCTCTGTGGATCAGAACCAGCCACAGGAGACTGATGCTCAGAAACATAACATTCATCTCTGTGATAAATGAAAACACAAATTTCAAGTTGTTGTTTAGACGAACCAGAAGTCTGAAGCTGTGAGAGCGTTAAAGGTTCTTGATTTCATCTTCAAATCAAAAATGATTCTGAATGAATTTTGATGATCAGAATCAAAAGCTGTGTTGATCCAGAGCAGCTGAAAAATGTGTGTGTGCTCTCAGGTTCAGTCCGTACTACAGAACCAAGGAGAAGCTGTCACTCAGCTCCGTCACATACAGCAACACCATCGAGCCCACAAAGTGTTTCTGTCGCTTCGACCTGACTGGGACCTGCAACGACGACCACTGCAGATGGTAAGAACACCTCCTCACTGCTCCTCCTCACTGCTCCTCCTCACTGCTCCTCCTCACTGCTCCTCCTCATTGCTCCTCCTCACTGCTCCTCCTCACTGCTCCTCCTCATTGCTCCTCCTCTCTGCAGGAGTTTCTAACACTGCTCCTCCTCACTGCTCCTCCTCATTGCTCCTCCTCTCTGCAGGAGTTTCTAACATTGCTCCTCCTCACTGCAGGCAGCACATGAGGAACTGCACCCTGACAGGAAACCAGCTGTTCCAGGACATCCTGTCCTACAGCCTGCCTCTGATTGGCTGTTCAGAGAGCAGCTCAGACGATGACATCAGTGTTGCCACAGGTGAGTCACAGGGAGCTTCCTGTCAGTGTGTTCACAACACAAAGTGTTTCGAACTTACCCATGATGCATTGCTGTGTTGTGTAGAAAAATACATGAAGAAGCTGTTCGGCACAAACAAAGACCGGATGGGAGTCGACCAGAAGGCCGTCCTCCTCGTCAGCAAGGTCAACGAGAGCAAACGACACGGTCAGTGAATCCTCTTCATCGTCACCTTCATCACAGAAAGTATCTGCAGACGTGTCAACTCTTCTTCTTCTCTTCTGCAGTCCCTCCGTACACCACCTGTAAGGACCTGAGGAGGTGGAGGCCGAAGCCTTCTCAGAGCAGCTCCACTCCCGAGGACGACAGTGAGGACGAGACCGCGGCTGGAAACATGACGTCTGGGCGACACGGTGAGTGAACATCCAGAGGCTCCGTGATGTCATCTGGAAGGATCGATCAGCTCGACTGTTAGACGTGATCACTTTCTGCTCTGAGAGTCCAGTCAGCACTGATCTGTGTCTCCTGCAGTCGGCGGCTCCAGGACCAACCTGTCTGCTCTGGATGTCTGCGTCACATCAGAGGACAAACGCTATTTTGTCAGCGAGACAGACGACATATCAAACCTGGAGATGAGCGTCCTGGAGAGTCCTGGAGACACTCAGCTGTGGATCAAATTAGCCTTCAAATACCTGAATCAGAACGAGAGGTGAGTCACAAACAGCCCGCTGATGTCCTCATATTCACCTCTCAGGTGACTGTCCTGTTTCATTTGATGTGTCTGTCTACAGTTCTGCAGCAGAGTGTCTGGAAGCCGCCTTGAACACGTTGTCTCGAGCTCTGGAGACAAATTGTGATAACCCAGAGGTGTGGAGCCACTACCTGTCTCTGTTCTCCAGGCGAGGCAGCAGGGAGGAGGTCCAGGAGATGTGTGAGATGGCTGTGGAGCACGCGCCAGACTACAAAGTGTGGTGGAACGTAAGTCCACTGACTTCTCGCCTGTGCAGTGAGCTCACCTGTCCGTCTCACTGAAGGGACCGTGACACTGAGTGTGTTCTGCTACAGATCAGATGAACTGGACTCATGTGTGTACTGACTTTCTCTCTGCAGTATCTGAACCTGGAGAGCTCGTTCGAGGGGAAGGACTACGTGTGTGATCGTCTGCTGCAGTTTCTCCTCACTGAGGCGTCTTCTGGAGTCTCAGACAAACTGTCCTTCCAGCTGATGGAGGCTCTTCTGTACAGAGTCCACCTGAACCTGTTCACAGGCCGCATGGAGAGCGCGCTGGCTATTCTTCAGGTGAAACACTGAATCAGCTGAAAACACACTAATGTGACAGTGACGTAGCCCCTCGACATTCAGTGAGTCGACCACTTCAGATGTTTAACCTTAGCAGCTACAGTGAAGATTTCAGCTTTGAAAGGTTAAATCAGTTTGGATCTCTTTGATTACACACAGTAATCAATGAAAATGATAAATTGTGTGCAGAACGCCTTGAAATCGGCCCATGACAGGAGTATAGCGGAGCACCTGACAACCAGTGACCGGGCGCTGCTCTGGCTCTGTTACATCCACCTGACGGAGTTCGACCGGCTGCCGTCCGTTCTGTACGACCCGGCAGAGTCCGGTCCGTCCAGACTGGTGAGCAGAGAGTCTTTCCTGCTGCCCTGGGGGAGCCGGCAGGACGTCAGCACGCCGCCCGACATCCTCATCGCCCTGTTCCAAGGTACAGCCACCAAACACGACTGCTGCCGTCCGTGTTGGAGCTCTTCTGTGTCTCGGCTCGTTATTTGTTTCTTACATTCTTGTAGATTTCTACTTTCAACTTTATTGGTCATGTTTTCACAGTCACAAGCCAAATGTCTTTGTCATAGCTGATCATATGATATGAAAGTGTTTATCTTTGTGTCTCCTGTCAGATGCCGTCCATCAGTGCAGTCATGAGGCTCTGTCTCAGAGTGAGAGGACGCTGGCCTGTCTGTCCCTTCACACCAACCTCATCCTCCTCCACACGCTGCTGGACAGGTGACACCTGCTGCTGCTGCTGCTTAACTTTAGTGTGAAGACATTGTGAACATGTTTATTTCATTTAATTATAGAAAATTGGTGATGTCATTCACAGAGCCATTGTTTGCTGTGCTGTTACGATGAGAACAAAGTGATCAGGATGAGATGATGTCATGTAGCAGCGCTGGCCTGGTGTCTGTTGTCTCTCTACAGGTTTGATGAAGGTGTCGTCCTCTGCGAGTCTCTGCTGCAGTTCTGTCCTGAGTCCTGCACTCTGAGAGACGCTCTGGCTGAGCTCCACATCCGGAGAGGAGACGCAGATCAGGCGGTCAGCATGTGGCTCCACGCTCTGGTCGAGTGTCCCAACAACGCTGAGGTCTTCTATCACTCCTGCAAGTTTCTCATGAAGCAGGTGAGGAGAGATCACAGCTGCTGTTTTAATGAGTGTCAGGTGTGTCAGGTGTTTGATGTTCTGTGCTGGTGTTTACAGGAGAAGTCGAGCGCCATCGTTCCTCTGTTCAGAGGATTCATCTTGAGTCTCTGTGAGGACCAGCAGAGTCACAAGAGACCTGTGGACGTCCTCAGGTACTGTGTGTGTGTGTGTGTGTGTGTGTATGTGTGTGTATGTGTGTTTCTTCAGGCGAGTCTGACTATTCTTCTCTCCTCAGACACATCCTTGGTTTTCCCACTGAGGAGCTGCTGAGAGGTCCAATCATCAGAGAGCTTCAGGAGCAGCTCAGCCAGCAGCTACCGTACCTCCACCTCATCCACTGGTGTGTGTGCGTGTGTGTGTGCGCACGTGTGTGTGTGTGTGTCTTCCTGGGAGATTAACTGTGTTGTTGTTGCCGCAGTCGCTGGCAGTGGCTGCACGGCTCCGTGGACGACACGGTGGACGCCTTCGAGAGAGCGCTGGGATCAAACATACAGCTGGAAGAGCTCCACAAACTGTGGATGGAGTGAGTGTTTGTCCCTGCGGACGTCTGTCTCTTTGTCATGAAGTCTCACTGAGCTCTCACTCACATGTTGAATGATTCTCATAAAACTTCTGTCAACATCAAACCAGCTGATCTGAGACCTTTGTTACCTGAACAGGTGAGAGTGACACCATGTTTTCTATTGAGACAGACAACAGTGTGTGTGTGTGTGTGTGTGTGTGTGTGTGTGTGTGTGTGTGTCCACAGTTACCTGCTGTTCAGCAGCAGTCACCAGGCCCGCGGTCCAGCCAACACCCAGTCCAAACTGTTCTCAGATCTGGTCCAACGTTGTCTGAGCACCGTCCCATCTCGACTGGAGGTTCCCTTCAACTCAGCAGAGTTCTGGAGCTGCTACACCTTCCACAACAAGGTGAGACTCACCTGAGAGAAGAGCCTTTCCACACCGGATGTTACTGTCCATGCTGAGTGATCAGAACAATGTGGCCAGACTCCATTAACAAATGTAGTGATTTTAAGAGTTGTTGAGTTAAAACAAACGTTATAACCTTGTGAAACTCTGTCTCTGACAGATTCTGAATCATTGGAGCCTTCTTGTATTTCAGAATTAAATCAAAACATGAAAGAAGAAACATGTTATTGATCTAAACATGTCACGTATTACAAAGACACAAAACAGTAACAACATCGGCGACTTCTTTGTCCCCGTGGAGAAAGTTTAGTGGACAGATGTTGACACTTGGTTCAAGCTTTGATTGCTGATTGGCTCTTTAGGTGGTGACTCTTTACCTCAGCTGTCTGCCGCAGTCCCAGCATGCACTGGTGCTGGAGAGGCTGAGATACGCCATGCCCAACAACACAGAGCTGGGTCTGAGGTACACTCTCTCTCTCTCTGACTCTCTCTCTCTCTCTCTCTCTCTCTCTCTCTCTCTCTCTCACACTCACACTCACACACACACACACACACACACAGTGCAGTGGTCTGTCAGCAGTAGACAGGCTGGTAGTTGACTGTCTCAGGACACTTGCCGTGATGCTCGCTGCTCTCTGAGTTGCCTCGTTGATGCGCAGGTTGCTGCGTCAGGAGTGGCAGGACGGAAACATGGAGCAGCTGAAGTTCCAGGCGAGGATGTTGAGCAGTAACTCTCCAAAGTGTTTGGCCAACTGGAACATGTGAGTGCACAGAAACCCTGCGGACGTAATGCGGAGGACGAGTCCGATGATGATCTGTTTACTGTCAACAAATGAAAACCAACAATAAAGTCTCATCCTGTCTGTCACAGAGCAGTGAAGCGCAACCTGGGGGGCGGGACCTTCTAGAGGTCGTCAGGATAAATGATGACTGGACCAAAACATTTCTGACATGAATTATTGTTTGTTTCTGTGTATTCTACTAATCTTTGATTGTGCATGATGTCTGTTGAATCATTATACATGACGAGGTTTGTGGCTGCTGCCACTCCAACAGTAAATCTACCTGTGAGGTGTTGTGATGGTGGCCAGCAGGGGGCAGACGGTGTTGTTGGTTTGAGTGTGAACATGTGGCGTGTTGAAGACAGACAGATGAATGAAGCTGTGTTTGTGTCTTGGCAGAGCGATTGCTGTGGAGGAGGAGCTGAAGGAGCGATCAGAGGTGAGTCAGTGATGGAGGGAGGAAACTCGACAGGAAGTTCAGTCACATAACCAGGTTCATTTCCTGTTTGTTCTTACTGAACCCGATTCTTCTTCTGCAGGTTTTATGTGTTGGCTGCAGTCTGTTTCATGTTTCTGACTGGACGCTCTGCCGTCTGCTGTTTCTCCTCCTCCCTCTTTTACTGTCTGTTGTTTCTGTTGTAGGTGCGACTTCTCTATCAGCAGGCCCTCCATCACCTCCCACTGTGTGCTGCCCTGTGGAAACATGTAAATCACCTCCTTCACTTCCTGTCTAACACTCAGGAGACACAACACACACACAGTTTACACTGGCTCTCTTCAGGTGTGCCAGGCTCGGCTGCAGTGGACTCATTAAGGGTCTCTGTGTCCGCAGTGTTAGTTTCAGGCAGTAAAGTGCTGACGGAGCGCTGAGAGAAAACACACCGCTTGTGCGTCTGGTCTCAGTCGCCACAGTCACGCTGACCTTTCAGGGCAGGAATCATGCACAGATACTCAGTTTCACTGCGGCTCTGTTCCGGAGGAAGTATCAGAGCGTCTGTGTGATGGACTCTGGTCCTCTGAGGTTTACTATCTGTTTGTATTTTATTTGACATCATGACATCATCCATAGGAGACAAAGATACAGTGAGTATTATCTCCTCTCTGCAGACGCTCGCTGCTGATTGGACACGGAGCCTCTTATTGATGAAGAAACACAGATGACTATTTATTAATGAATGATTGGATGTGTCAGCTGGTTTTATCCTGATACACACTTGAAGTGACCCAGTGTTTAAATCACAGCTGTGCTCACACACACACACACACACACACACACAGGTGTTGAGCTGCTGCCTCCCCCCTCCTCACCCCTCTCTGTCCCCCTCCTCCCCCTGCAGCGGCTGCTGTTTGAGGCAGCAGAAGGAGGACAGACGGACAGACTGACGAGGCTGGTGGACAGATGTCAGCAGGTGGGCGTGAGTCTCAGTGAGTGATCAGACAGAAGACCAGTGAGCGATGCCGTCAGCTGCTCAATAAACTCAAATCAATGAATCAGTCGATCGATCAGCTGTAATGACTGAGATCAGACAGATGAGACGAGGTAAGACAGACGTCCCCCTCCTCCCCTCACCTCCCTGCTGCACTTAACTCTCATCACGTACGTAAGTATCGAGCTGCTGCTGCTGCTGACGCTCAGTGTTCCTTTGATTCATGTCCTCCTTTTTGTTTCTGTCACTTTATTTTGGTTCCATTTCCTCCCTGTTTGTTTTACTTCCCTGAGGGGGGGAGGGGTGTGTGGGACGGACGTGACATCACTGTGGTGTTTGACCCCGTGTCTTTTTAAAGGATGTCTTTTCTTTGCCTCCGGAGGAACAACAAGACTTTAATTTTGTAAAAGTGATCAAAGAGAAACTTTTTTGATTATTGATCGGGTCTGAATGTGAGCGAGAGAGAGTGAGAGACTGATCCTCGTCCGTCCGGACTCGTCGGACCTGCGACCCGCTCTCATGTGCAATCTGTCCTTTTTCTTTTTGTCAACATGATTAAAGAGTATTGGAGAGGAGAGGAGAGCCGGCATTCACTGTTGTTTTTTATCTGTTCCATTTAAATGTTATTAAATTATTTTCTAAAGAGAAAAAGATGAAACGTCTCCAGAGTTTTTATTGTGTCACCAGAGTCTCAATCTGCTGCTTCAGCGTCAGGAAATATTAGAAAACGTCAAATCACAAGTTTACTGAGATAAACGACATCATGCATCCATTAAAAGTCACATTGGGCTCTTCAACAAACTGATTTATCTGTCCAGGAGCACAAACTCCTTCAGATACTGAAACCTTTCTTTATTCAGGTGGAGCTTCTCACCTGCAGCACCACAAACTGGCTCACATCAGAGTTTAGCTCCTGGAACAATTTAAAACAGGCGATTCAAGTTTTACTGATTAAAGATTCAAAGGTTTGAGTATTGTTGTTGGTTTGTTGCAGAAATGAATTTTATATTTGATATAAGATGAAACATGTTGATCAATCAGATGAATAATTATACAAACAATATAAAGAAATGCATCAATAATTCTTATTGAATATTGTAAAAGAAATCTACAGAAAGTTTTGTACGGTGGCTGATAAAGTCCAAAAACTACGTGTTGAATCCCGTAAACATGATGCAGATGAGGTCACAGAGGATGACATCATCACAGCTCACTGTCGCTGAGTCTCAGTTCAGGCTCTGCATCCTTCAGACGAGCATCTGAAGGCCAATCACGTCACAGCGCCGTGTGAAGTCTGTCCAATCAGAAGGCTTCTCCAGATGCTCCTCCTTCTCCCTGTTTCTGGAGGACGCACCGCTACCATCCTTCGTGGCCTCACATATCCCAAGATGCTTTGCGCGCCTGAAAAAGAAGAAAGAGAGAGGGGGCCGCGGGCCTGGGCGGCAGAAATGGTGACGTAAGAGTAAAACATCTGGTGACGCAACCAGGAAATGCTCCAGAGGCTCGACCGTCACATTTAACAACGGCTGACGTGTTAACAAGGTCTCTCTGAAGGACTCGCCTTCAAGACCACAAGAGTCCTGCAGAGGATGCAGACCTGAACTGAGACACAGCATGTGTGCACACATTGTAGTGCGTATATAATATAGATATAGATCATATAGAGAAGCAGGTGAGTCACAGGGTGTAAAGGACAACACCACTTTATTAAAGCTGCCTCCTGTGACGACTCGATGCACTCGTCTGTTCCCTTCATGTTGTCCTGTCTCTTTCTGAAGGTCGGATCAAAGATTTATTTATTGACCCGAGTCATGGCTGCTCAGTGGCTCTGTTGCATTGTGGGTAATGTAGTGGTCAGGTTTTGAAAAGGAAGAAGAATGTGTGGATTAAAGAGGGGGATGACTCCTAACTAAAGGTATCAGATACATGAAGTGTCAGAAACAGGAAGTACTCAAGTAAAGTGCTAGAACAGTATTAAAGTAAGTGAGACATAGTTACATTCAATCAGTGGGAACAAGTGCAGGACCGTCGTCATGACGACAACGACTTTAAAAACTCCAGATCAGCTTTTCTGCCGACAAAACCTTCAGACACACACATACACGCACACACACACACACTCCTCTGTTGAGTTAGGGTTAAGGAGGAAACATCATCTTCCTCTGTGATGACATGTCCTCAACCAATCAGAGAGCAGAACCTTGGACACATGCCCAGCCCCTGACCTCTGACCTCTGAGAGGACAGATGAATGTCCTGACTGTCTGGATGAGG
>OMLP01023547.1:0-11225 GCA_900302685.1 Spondyliosoma cantharus | reverse complement strand
AACTAACCAGACAGGAGACAAGGCATACGGGACATCAGAAAGAACAACTGGGGGAAAACAATGACCGAGCAGGGAGTGCAGGGCAGGGCAGACACAAATACACAGACACTGATGACGAGACGAGAAACAGGTGAGGAGAGAGGAGGGAGGAGGCCAGGTGAGGTAACGAGGGGGAAAAATCACAGAGGAGAACTTACTGGCAGACAGAGGGAGACAAACACAGAGGCACCGACAAGACACGAGAGGGCATAGAAAACAACTAGACATACAGAACACAGAATCATGACACAAAGTGGAAGTACAGACACTACTTTAATCTCCTTGAGGTAAAAGGCAAGAACGTACATGTGAAGTGTACATTATGTCCCAGAGCGAAGTGTTTGTCCATGTCCGCTGTAAGCAACTCGAATCTAATGAAGCGTCTCTGAACAACACACGCTTCTACAAACCTAGTGGCCACAAACACAGTTGTTGACACTGTTGATGATGATAGCAGGCCAGGTGTGGCTAACGTGAACTCCGCTAATAAAGAAGGACACAGAGCCCTCCAAGAAGCTAAAGCTGGATTTTTCTGCTCCAGCTTCACACAAACATGTGACACAGATTGAACTGAATGCAGTGATAGGCAGGTATGTTGTTGAGAACATGCTCCTGTTATCAACAGTTGACTCAGACTCCTTCAGAGCCTCATTGGCAAAATATCGGGGAGAGCAGGTGCCGGTCCGCCATGCAGGAAGACATTTTCTGAATACATAGATGTCGAGTACGCTGAAATGAATTCAGAGCTCAAAAGGGGGAAGAAGAAGAAGAAGAACACAATAGTTACTTTCCCTGGTAACTAGTTGCTTTTATAGTGGAGTAATTCAGTTACTAACGCAGTTACTTTTTGGGAGAAGTAACTAGTAACTATAACTAATTACTTTTTAAAAGTAATGTGCCCAACACTGTTCATTATCACCTTTTCATGCATGAAAAGTTATCACAGTACATGTTTATGAATCACTTGAGCGTGCACGCCAAACTTTCCCACTCACAGTAAAAACATATGTAATTTTTCTACTAAGAGAGGAAGCACTCGTTAATTTTCATATAAGATGGAGGCTGCAGCTTTGTTTTCATCTAAAAGCCTGACTACACGCTCATCCTCCCCACTAGGCTCGACCTTCAGCCTTAACAAAAACATTTTGTCCAAACAATAATCCCAGATGGTCATCATGAGAATACACAAAGCACTGCACTTATTAATTTTATATTCTGAAATGAAGAATTCCGTTTCACTTTGCAGCTCGATAAGAGCCTTGAAAACTACATTTAGCTTTTAAAATAACTCCATTCAAGTTCACTGTGAAATGTTTGCACACTATTCTCCTTGTCAAACTGTAAAGTCAGTTGTGCAACATTTAAAAGAGATGAGCAAGAACGCAGCCCACGAGTGTGCGCCGTAACCTTCTCAGTGCCTCACAGGTTAACAGCAACAGATGGGGAGAAAACGGACAAAATCACAGAGAAGTACAGAGTCTTTCTGCTAGAGCACAGACAGGAGACAGTACAACACTAATATGTGTGTAAGTCTGTGAAACACATAAAATACCTGTTTAGATATTTGCATGTATTTTCTTTTACTCTCTGAAATGAATGTTCTTGTATCGTTTGCACAAATGAGAACAGCAGATGTCGTCTTTCCTTCCCTCTTTCTGATCCCTCGATCCTCTCTTTCCATTTCCTTCATCTCTCTCAGGTCAAGTCAGGTTAGATTCCAAGTAAGCTCCAAAACAATCATTGTAGTTTATACGGGGGAGCATAAAGTCGAGGCCTGAAAGAAATTCCATCTGAGAGTGGTCTGAAATGAGGGTGGTGGGTTTATTTTGTCTGTCATCGCTTTGAAGTTGCCCTGAGATCTTTATGAATATTGTCGGCAACAAGGTTAAAAAAAAAGGCTGTGTTTTTTTCCGGCATTCATTTATTTTAATTACTTATTTTTCAATCAAATCAATGTGCACTTCCAGCACAAATTGGTAGAAATTATATATATAATTCATTATATATATATCTTCTGGTGATTATAGAAAGAAAAAAATCATGAAATATTAAAAGCCAAACAAGGAACATTGAAAATTAATACAAATAAATGCTGACTTATGTGGCAAATGTCATCAGAATTATGCTACACAATGCCAGCGGACATAGCATAAGAGTTAATTATGTATTTGCCATTTTAGTAATGGGAAGTTGAGGGAGGGGCAGAGCTGCAACACGTACTTAAACACACACCAACAAACACAAACACACACACACACACACACACACACACACACACACACACACACACACACACACACACACAAACACACACACACACACACACACACACACACACACACTCTAGATGAAACATCAAAGGCAGAGTGACGGCTAAGTGACAGCTTGATCAGAAAGTTTTATGTCTCTTCCTTCGACTTATCCGACAGGAAACAGACACAAAGCCTCTGTATCCTGGCAACAGCCCCGCTTTCTGTGGCACTGAGAGATGGACAGGATGCAAGGGTGTGTGTGTGTGTGTGTGTGTATATCTGTGTGTGTATGAATAATGGATTGTGACTATACAGTCAGTTTAACCTCCTAAAATCTGTCGGACCCAACAGCAGTACGTCTGCTCATGCTGTGGGACCGAACGTTCAAACCCCACGGAACTTCAGTTTCAATTATCACAGCGTTTTCTCGCTGAATTTTGGGGGAAATCTGTATCAAGTAACGAGACTCGCCCCCCTTTTACTTTCTTTAGTGCAATGGGTCTTTTTAATGCGAGAGATTTTAACATGCTGAGGCAGGACAGACAATGAAATCAATGATGGCTGAATTTCATTTAGCTGTTTCAGTTTCAAGGTCTCGCTATTGTGCATGCTGGCTCTCTTTGACACTGGCCAATCCAAATGTCCGCCCTTTTTGACTTGCAGACTGGGCCCTCATGAATTTACATGCTGTCACCTTCATCATGTCGAGCTAGAGAGGCTGCGAGGCTACACAGGCCTGTGATAAGACGGGCCTTGCACTTTACTGTTGCTTTTGGTCGAAAAATGTTCTTTCCTTCAAGTTCCTACAATTTGATATGGTTAGATGTTGCGTCTACATGATGCAAGTATAAAGTCTCATCATGCTTTTTATGTTTTATACATTTATTCCAGAAGTTTCTTCCCCTGTGTCAGACAGTAAGAAAATCCCACATGAGCCGTCTCGCAGACTTTTCCGGGAACGCACCCACAAAGTCAGCCAGTCTGCAAGTGTGATGAACACTGGCCATTAAGATTCAGCCCGTGTGATGACTGACTGGAACGCTTGTGTAGAACTGACGGATTGTAAATGTTACTTGTGCTTTTCCGAGTATGACAAGTCAAAATGTCTGCTGTCAAAAAGGCCTCAGGTGCAGCCAAGTTGAGAGCCAAACATTGTATGTTTTTTTGTGAGTGTCAGTCAGAAATCGATCAAATCATGAAAGAAATTTGAGGACAAAGATTTCAACTTTCGGTGTAAAAAGGTATTTATCATATTTTTTTCTCGCATTTATCATTTTTCCGTAGTGGGTTAAATAGTCACAGACATGTCCTTCAGAACTGGCGTGGCATTACACTGTGTGACTACACGTGCTGTTGAGGCTGTTCCTCTCAATCGAGATTCATCGAATACTTAAACGTAAGGCATTGATAAGGGTTGATCAGATGAACGAAAATCCATCAACACCAACTCCAGTGAACTCACACTCCGACTTTACCAAGTAATTACTGAAATTCATCCATTCATGGCAGTCTGCAGAATCAGCAGTTTGAAGTCAAAGAGCCGCTTCTGTCGGCCAGAAAAACGGTCCAGCATTGTGACTGCTCTGCTCAATTTCACTCAGTCTTCAAATGTGTTCACTTTAACTGCTTCAAGTGAGCTTTCTACTAACCCACATTTACATTTAGAATATTATTCTTAACGGGTGCCAGACTAGACTGGAAAACATTGAAATTGAATGACATGGAGTCTTCAAGGGTGTTATTATTACAGGGGGAGGTGACGATGTTGTGACAAACTGCATCATGACGAGTGGGAAGGAAAAAATGAGATTCCTGCAGATGTAAATACGTGAAACACGTGAGCACATCTGCAGGTAAGTGTGTTGGAATATTTGTGAGAGAGAGTGTGTGTGTGTGTGTGTGTGTGTGTGTGTGTGTGTGTGTGTGTGCTTGCGCACGCGTGTGTGTAAGTGTCTTAATCCTGCCCGTCAAAATGATTTTACAGCCCTCGCTCATCTCCTCCAGTCTTTCCAAACAGAGGAAGAGAAGATTAGTCACACCTCCTCCACTCTTGCTCTCAGTCTCTCCCTTTATCCTCTCTTCCACAAGTGTGTATCTGTGTGTATGCGTGCTTGTGTGTGTGCGGGAACACGCGGGTGTGTTTGTGTTAGTGTTTGTGTGTGGGCTCAGCGGTTTTACGTAAAGCTCCATAGAAAAGGTAAGAGTCAAGCAGAGAGTCCTTGGCAGTAGAATACAATTGCTGCTCAATGGACCATTTTCTGCAGAGCTGACCCTGCCATATTGAGTTTTCTGTTGAGGAGCGCGCACACACACACTCAAACCAGGCTTTAGATGACGAGGTTGCGGTGAGGCATTTGAATCACAAAAAGAGAAGTGATAGGCACACACACAGACACACAAACACGTCCAGAGGGAATCGCACACATACTTAGATGTCTGAGTGCAACAGCATCCGCACATGTACATCCCACTATTAAGAAACACACACAAACACATATATTTGAGTACACACACACACACACGGATGAAAGGAAGCTATGGTTTTTCAGAATTATGTGCCCACGTTTGGCTTGATAATGATAATTACCACCTAATCACATATTCACGCGCAGAGCGTAATTACCCGCACAGCTGTTTGTACACAGTGTGTGTGTGTGTGAGTGTGAGTGTGAGCGTGCGTGTGTTTATACAACGTGTGCAGGCGTGTATGTGTGCCTTGAGGTCAAAGGGAAGTGGGTGGAGTTCCCTCCAGTGTGGAAGTGTGTGTGATGACATGATGACCTCTACATCAGTGCCGCTCCATCACCTTCGACCTTTAGCCTAAACGAGGCTTTTGGGGGACACCTTCATTTACACAATGTCATGTTGCTTGTGTAATATGTTTTTAACCATGGATCCTGACTCAAAATAGGGGTCTGACCTCTTCTGTTGGCTTGCCATAGTATGTTTAAAAAGCCTTGTTTAACTGTATTTTAACAGAATGATTTTTTTCCCTGTGCCAAATTAAATAAATGACAAAATCTTTAGTTAAGAGAACTGTTAAAGCTTTTCCTACATGCTGTATCTGTGAACTACAGACAAATGTCTCCAAAACAAGGAGATACCAGGTTTTCATATTTTCTAAATGCAACTTTAAATAAGCATTGTTTTTATTAAAGCTGCAATATGTAAGAATTGGCAACCAGTCAAATTCATACTCAAAACAAATAGAGGGCAGCACAGCACCAGAGTAACCGCTTACTGCTGCTAACTGTGGCTGCCGATAGCTAAATAGCTCAGTCAGCTATGCAGCTCGTGGTTGTGACAAGACAATCAAGGACTAGGGTTGTTACTGTTAACACCACTGGCACTGGATTAGATGGGCCAGGGCTAGCTGGTCAGCATGCTAACTTTGATAGATATCTCTGAAACACAATACATGGTCATCATAATGTGAAAAAGGTCATTTCTTCACATTCTTTTGATAATTTCAGCATCCTTTTCAACTAAAATTCTTCGACAGTTTAATGATTCATCGATTATTTTCATTAACTCATCACACCCTCTCACAGCTCAAATTAATTATTTTGTCCAACAGCTTGAAACCCAAAGACTCTTCATTTGCTATCATAAATGATAAAGAAATGCAGTGAATCCTTCTATTGAAGAAGCTGGAATAAGCACACGTTTGACATTTTGGCATGGAAACTGAGTGATACGATTATTCCATTATCAAAAAATGTTTTTAAGTTCTTTCATACGACTTATCAATTAATTGAGTAAACGTTGCAAGCTACGGTTGTACGATTGTTATTGTCTATGATAATAATGGTCTTCTTTCTCTCTGTTTCTCTCCCATTTATGTCTCCCATCCTCTTGTTCATGCTCTGTGATGATCCTCTTTAAGGTAAGAGACAAAAGCACACACACTGTATCACAACACTGAAGGTCAGACAGATAGATGGATAGATGGATGAATAGGAATTTGGACTACGAGATTGGCTAAAGAAGCAAAACATTGGAGATTAACAGAAAGATTGATAGAGCGACAAGCAGAAGATGGATCAATAAATGCAACTGATGAACAGGAAGATTGATCGAGGGGACTGACAGAAGGGAAGGACGGATCAACAGATTTAGAGATTTAGAGATCTCAGATTAATAGATCATCACACAGACAGAAATAGACAGATGAACAGAGAGATATAAAGAGAACGAAAAAAAAAGGTGGACAGAAGGACAATCATGTCTACAAGTCTGATAACAGACATTTTGGCTGTGATGGCTTTCCTCTGTTGCCATGGCAGCACCATCACGTACCAGCTGGACTGGAGGAGAGATGCCACAACACACAAAAACCCCTCCACACACACACACGTACACACTTACTTATGCATTTTTTTCTCTTTTACTAAATTACTTATTTTATTTAACAGCATGAATTTTATACACCTCCCTGTAGAGAGGGAAATTATGGAAATCAAGTTATTATTGCCTGTGAGTACAGTCTTGACTATAACAGCGATTCCTGCAGTGCGACGTGTAGATTTTAATGGTGCCCTCAATAAGATGTGGCTCTTCAGTAGCATCCGGGGCAGCTGCAAGTAACTACAACAACATTTGCGAAGGCGACATTAAAAAAGCAATGAGAACTAATAAAACAAGGTAGTTTGCGTGCACCCAGCTGTGTGGTTGTCTCATTTCAGATGCGTCCACCTCATTCTATGTATGGGAATGGCCTCTATAGTTGAAAACTTCTACCGTTGCGACACAGCTAGGGCTGCCTCATGCTCTCCTCCTATACATCCTTTTCTCTCTCAACAATATGTAAGTGTCGCAGGTTTAAAATGAAGGTCACATCTGTGCTTTATTAACATAATTATAATTCTCTTCGGCTTGATATGAGTGCAAGAGACAGCAGACTACCAGAAAAGTTCAAACTGCAGGTCATCTCACCTCTTGTTGGGCACATCCTGTCTCACTGTGAAGCCATTACTCTTACATTCATTAATCTCTCAGTCATTATTCTTCTTAAGTCATCCACCTCTCTGTGCGTTTCTCTCTTCTGCGCTCTGCTCTTTTGGTTTATGACCTAATTTACAACATGAAAAAGATTAGGTGTATGCGAGGTGTAAAAGCAAGGAGAGCACATCGCAGTCTGTTTGCTATCAGATCGTCCACCTGAAAGGTCACCTAACTCATGTTGATGAAGGTTCTCAGTCAATCAGCGGGAGGAGTCACCTAACTCAGATCGCTGATTACTGCTATGTCAAATGTCAAAGAGCTGCAGACGAACCCTTCCTCTGCAAAATTAAAGTTCGCCAGCTTCTCCTGCCTGATATGCAATTTGAGGTCACAAAGCAGGCAGAGTTCCATATTGTAGAGAGTGAGAATGTCTTTTTTATGATGAAGCAGGTCTAGGTACTCTATAAATACTGTGAGGGAACCCTAATGCTCAATTCACAGAGGATTGCATTCCTGAATTCAGAAACTAAGGTACAATCCCCGCCCTCTTCATTGTCAAGCTGGGCTGATGGGTGGTTTCTGCTCAAACAGAGTGTTCAGACAGAGGGTGAATAGAGGTGCTGATGCAAAAGACAGTGTGAGAAAAATAATGTGATTTTTGAACATTAAAACTTGAAAGTATGAACCTGAAAAGGTGCATAAAATGGGACCTTGAAGACAAAAAAAAGATCAAAATTGAACCAGAGAAATCGTCTCTTTTATATTATACAGTCTTCCCCCTTGTCAAAACCTGGTGTCTTTGTTACCAACAATGCAACTTAAGTGAACGCAAGTTAATTTATTTATATATGTAAATTTAGAACAAAAGTTATCTCATGATAATTTCCAGTTAGAGCACATCTAGACCAAAGTTTACAGATACCCAACCTTCCCCAATGACAATGGCGAGAAAAAACTGACTTCTTCATTTTCAAGCTTGCAGTCTTCAGACCCAATCAGCAGTGACTAGAGTGAACACTGGAGGCAGATTGCATCCAGGTCTCTCTGGAGCCACAAAGGGCTTCATACAGGTTTTTTCAAATGTGCAGTAGCTCTCCCCAAGACTTGTAAACAGACGATGATGTATAAAATCAATTCCTTTTTAATACCAGGTGCAATACAAAGGCTCATTATCAGATGTTATTACCCAGATGATGTATCAGAAACAGATCTCATGTTAACACCAGGCATTTAAAAGCTCTTTATCTCACTTCTCCCCTCTTTCCCTTCTCATTTTTCTTTCTTTCTTTCTTTCTTTCTTTCTTTCTTTCTTTCTTTCTTTCTTTCATTCTTCTCTTTTCTTCTCATCCCTGTTCCTTCTAACCTTTTCCGGCCCAGTTCGATCCCCCTGAACCTGCCATATATTCTAATCCCACGTTTCTGTCAGTCCCACTGTCTCCCTCATCTGTCTTTTTAACTTACATCGACACACATGCACACAACACACACACACTCTCTCTCTCTCTCTCTCTCTCTCTCTCTCTCTCTCTCTTGCCCTGCCCCTTCCCTTTCCCTTTCAATCAGTTTTATTGATGAATTGATTACCGTTAAAGTGAAGATTCAGATAAGGTTAAGACCCCGAGAGTCATACTCCCCCATCCTGCTTTGTTCATAATGCATGTGCGCATTTGTTACATATACTTTTTAAAGGATCATCTTTTTAAGACTTTCCCTTAAGATCTGTTGTTTCACGTTATGCATGTGTGTAATGTAATGAGCATATAGTATCATACAGTAACCACACATGTATTTGAAGACCAAATACACACAGAAGCACATGTAACACAGTCCTTTGACCCAAAAGTGTAGTCACCTGTGCAGTCGCTCTTCAAACACATTAACCTCACTCTTCCTACAGAAAATATGTGCAGTTCAAACATTGGATTACCCAGACACAAAAAATGGTACTAACACAGGTAGGTAACACAGCTATGTTAGTAGGGTTTAAATGATGGACATTGACTGTGCGTCACAAAATGCAAAATAAGAAACACTGCAGGTATTCTCAGTACTAAAATATTATTTCTAAACCAGCTTGAAAAATAGATGTTGATTTGTTTGTTTTCTGTCCGTGCCTTCTCTGTCACCTCTGTCGAAAATGCAATTTCAGCAGCCTAATTGTTTGGATGACAGAAATGCATCTTCCCAGCACTTACCAGGTCAAACGTGTTTGGAAAAGTATGCATCACATGTGTGAAGGTCTTTTTTGCTATAAAATGTGTGTTTGTGCTGATGTCTGCAGCACACTGATCAATTGTGATGTGCGCATGGAGGGATTTTGTGTGCTTTCTCTGAATTAAACATGTATTTAACACAATGTCATTGCTACACACGCACACAACACACACACACACACACACACACACAGGAGATGTAGTTATTTTGAAATTCAAAGTAGACGCCGGCCTGCAAGTCCCTGATAAGGCAGCCTCCGGCAAAATACAACAAAGATTAATATTAGTTTTCACTATTTCACTGGGTTTGCATCATTGCGTGTATGTGTGTGTGTGTGTGTGTGTGTGTGTGTGTGTGTGTGTGCGCGCGCGCGCGCGTGTGTGTTTCAAAAGTGTTAGACTGCTCCATTTAATTTGCTTATCTTTCAATATATTCAGCTTTTTCTGTTTTGTCAGCAAAAGCACATTTGAATGTCAGATTTATGGTTTGTCAAGCGTCTCCCGCTCACAATTTAAATAATTGAAACCAAACATGTGACTTAACAAAGCAGATGATACAATCAGTGTAACAAACACACACATGTACATTTTGACGCCTGGTTCATCTACAGTAGACCACTTCACAAGCTGGTCACGCTACGAAGTCTGCAGCGTCTTCACATCAGCTGTTTCTTAACTTTGAAGCATCATTGTCTCACCATGTGTGTGTGATTTAATGTTCCTCCACAGCAGGCTTCCTGTCCAGTCTGCTCTGTCCGTGTGTGTCATTGACATGAATCCTTTAGTCAGAATTATGGCCTTAGGCAGCAGATACACACTGTCATGCTGTGTGTGTGTGTGTGTGTGTGTGTGTGTGTGTGTGTGTGTGTGTGTGTGTGTGACCTCTGGGGGCAAGTATTGATTGAGTGTCTGGTGCCCCATTGTCAGCACACAGTTAGCCTCATTAGAAACAGGTCTCGCTGCCACTGTTCTTCCTCCTCTTCCTCTTCCCCCTCACATCTCTTCATCACAGACTCTTCCTCTTCCACCTTCATGTCCACTCTATCCTCATCGCCTCTCCCCTCTCCTCCTTTTCTTTTTCTCCTTTTCCTACTCAAATTTGATAAGGCCATCATAGCTGGTGACTTTAACATTGACTTTAACATTCATATTGACAAAACTTCAAATCCACAATGCCACAGACTTTTTAAACATCTGTAAATATTTTAACCTTGTACAGCACGTCTCTGGCCCTACACATAACCGTGGGCACACCCTTGATTTAGTTTTTACTCTGGATCTGTCTCTTAGCTCCCTGGATATGCATGATTTTGTCTCTGACCGCAAATGTATTACTTTTGTTACACATTTTATAACTGCTTCACCATCCCAGTAACGTATAATCCACTCTTGCATCTTTAATAATCAGTCAGCAGCTACATTCGGTAGCCATTTTACTGGTCTGGCTAATTCTCCCCCTAACTTTCTCAATATTAATTAACAAATTAGCTGGTTTAACAATGTGTGTACATCAGCTCTTGATTTTTCTGCTCCTTATACATCCAGGGCTGTCCCAGTTATAAATAAAACCCCCTGGATCAACAACAACATTAGACAGCAAAGAAGGGATTATAGGAAGGCCGAGCGAAATTGGAAAAAGCACAAACTTTAAGTACACCGCCTCTACATGAAGGAACTACTGATTAACTTGAACCAGACTATTAAAGATGCGCGAGCTGCCTACTTTTCTGATCTGATTGTTAGCAATAAACATAACCCAAGGTTTTTGTTTACTACT
>OMLP01023546.1:16166-35908 GCA_900302685.1 Spondyliosoma cantharus | reverse complement strand
GCACATAAGTGATATCTGTTTATCTGTGTGCGAGTGCGAGTGCGCCTTTGTCTGCAGAGAGGATTACTCACCTGTGTTTGTGTCGGTCCTTATGCATGTGAAGAGCCACTTTGCGGCGCATAATTGCACAGGTAGCGTGGAAAAATAGAAAGGGACGATCAAGTGAAGAGACAAAGAGAGACAGGAAGTCAATCGAGGGGAGAGAACCAGCAGCGATGACACATAACAAAAGAAGAAATACAGACAGGGATGGAACACAGGACATAGACATGAGAGACATGAAAAACTAAAAGTTGGAAATACTTAATGATCCATGGATAAATGGTCCTGGTGATTTTCTGCTTAATCAGTGTTTACAGTATATATTTAATGAAGACAAATCCAAGGTGAAGTCAGAAGTAGACACTCTGATTACTGATGGCATTTTACTTTCAAACATGTGCCTGACACTCACACCTCACACCGTTAAGACCTCTGCCACGTTCAAATTAGAGTTGTTATCAGCTGCTCCAACAACAGAGTTCAAGAGTGGACGACCCAAGCGCTTCTTTCCCGTGAAATCCGAGATGTGTAACTTTTTTAAAAGTAGAAACCTAGTCTTCCTAGTCTTACAGATAAAGAAGATGAATTCAATATGACGCGCCCTTGCACTCAAGGGGTTTGCTGCTTAGATGGTTTGGCGCAGCCGGTAGCTTATGGCGGCTGATGTGAGCTAATGATAGGAAACTTTTAGATAGATATTCCTGTGCAGCTGATATTCCAGAGTCACTATAGCTGGCTGTGTGATTATTCTCCACTTCCATGACTGTCATAATATCTCATCTCATTTTCTTCCGCTTATCCGTTTCAGGGTCGCGTTGATGTTACCGCTTTTATCCCCTTTTTCAAGGGGTCGCGGGGGTTACTGGAGGCAATCCCAGTTATCTCAATCTCGAGATAACTGAGACTGGCATAATACAAAAAACAATTATTGCAGCCGCCAAGGATCTTGTGTTTTCACCTGTGTCTGTTTGTTGGTTAGTTGGTTTTCATCAAGGATTCATTCAGGATTACACAAATACTACTGATGAAAGATGGAGGATGGAGTCCAGATTAGACCCAGTTCACTTTTAATGCAGATCTTGGCACACGGACAGATTCAGGATTTTTTTCTCACTTTCTTTAACATAGTTACATTTGGGGACGTTTATCAGTGCTTTCATTCATCTCAGGGAATAAAGCATTTTAATGGATCTTAATAAAGAAATCATGTTTAGGTGGCTTGTATCTCTGAGTGAGTATAGAAGGACTATGGGCCTTGGTTGAGGTATGCACTCTACTGAGTGACACTATAATTCCCCATGTATCCCATAACTGTCACAGGCTGCTGTTTCTCAAAAGGTAACACACAATTTTTACACCCACATTTGGTTCAGTTGCTCTTTTAAATGGAGAAACAGATGTAACATCATCATTAGCCAGCATCCTTAAATTCTGCGCACGTCTAGCACTACACCTGAGAAGGGGCGAAAGTTAACTTGTCTTCCCGGGCTCGCATCAGAGCTGAAGCCAATAAAAACCTGTGACCACTACTGCCTCAGCAGCATGCTGACAAGGGATCAACCAGTGTACTTCTGAACTTCATTTTTCCATCCTAAACTGTAGCTGTTTTTGATTTGAATCAGATGATGTATTTCCACAGATTACAATCCAAGATATTGTAGATTGCAATCCTGAGCTAGCAAAGCAGCTAGAAATGCTCGGGGTTACTCAAGTCCTCCAAATCCATACCAAAAAGATCAGACAAAAGCATGAATATTTTCTTCCAGAGTTAGCTTATCACAGGATTGATTCTCTTCACCGTGCTGCGAGTGCTTTGCTTGTTCTCTCAGTAGAAAACAGATCAGATTGGGAAGTATCACATTCATTGTATATGTTTTACTAATCACAGAGGGATTTTATTTTTCTTCTCAGCAGCTAATTTCTTATTTTTTTCACGCTCATTTGCAGTGACAGAAATGCTAATTTCAGTGAGAAATAGAGTTGTTTGAAACATTTTTTTTTTAGAAAGGTGCTGAATTTGGCATTTAGAATACTGAAGAAAGAGATGCCGGGAAAATGATTTAATGAAGTGAGGTAGATACGATCCAACAATTTTCAGCCTTGTTTGGAGATGCTTCAGCTACAATGTGGACAAAACATCAATACGTGCTATTTGAATTTCATATAATTAGAGTGAGTGAAGCAGAGAGGGAAATAAGAGAGCAGCAGAACAAATACTGCACACTCCAATGAGTTCTTCATACGTTGGCCATCGGATCCAACAAATATTATGTTGTACTGATGTGATGTCAGCTCAGTGTGTTTAATTTCAGAACCAACACTGTGGAGAAAAGATGGAAGAAGAGTAATGGAAGAATGATAGAAAAACATTTTTTGCCTCACAATTACCAGCTGTGACATCCTTGTTGAAATTAAATGCCAAAAAGGACAGTGAAATTACTGATATTAAAACATTTTGACAGATCTATTATTTCATAACAACAACCTTACTGCTGTACTATTACAACACATGTTGGTTAAAGATTGGGACAAGATAACCTGCCAACGAGGCCTGTGGCAACCAGAAGCTTACCGAATTCCCCTTATGTATATTACCCCAAGTCATTTTACCCACAGGCCCAGAATCCTACCAGTGTTCCTACACTGGAACACGACCGTGCCCCAGATTAGCTGTATGCCATTTACACAGACGTGTTTAAGAATATGCACCGTGTAAGCATTATCTGAAATATTAAAGGCGATCAAACTAGATTGTGACACGGAGCCCCTCTTCGAGACACGGCCCCTGTACACAGGCTGCGTTCAGGCTAAAGTCAACAAACCATTAATGAATAATTAATAGTGTTTAATAATTAATCTAATTAAACCCTTTCTGCATTCTGATTGGCATGCAATTCAAAGTGTCTGCTTGTACTTTGTCGCTGAACTCTTACTAGCTGCAGTTTCATGAGTTTGTGTTACATCTGACTGAAATGCAAGAAAGACGCATTGCAACTTTTTGGATTTATCAGCCACATCATCAGAATAAATGTTGGCATTGAACGTTTCTGCATTCCAACAGCTATGTTGAAACATTTCTGTATGTTACAGTTTTGCTTTTCTTGGTTCCATTTTCAACTTTATGTTGTGACAAAGTTGTGCTCATGGTCTGCTCAGACTTGGGCACAAAGACCACTAATTTGGTCGGCGCAAACATGGCCGGAGGTGTCCCAGGGTCTTGTTAAAAACACACAGTTTTGTTGCCACAAACATGGCTGGAAATTCTCCCAAGATCTCCTTAAAAATCTTGAAAATGTTATCACTCGTTTGGTAGCCTTGTTGCCTGTAGCCCCGGTCAACTATCCCAATTTGTAGAAATGTCAATATTGTGTGTAACTTATGATTCACAATTCACACCTTCAACCCCGAAGATATGTGACCGCCAACCACAGATGAAACAAATAGTCATCACCAATGTCTCCTTTTTCTCTCCTGAATTGGTAAAAATATGACGTAACAACCTGAATAGTCGACATATTGTGGCTTTGATTTGGAATTTAATGGAGGAAAAGAAGAAGCAACAAAAAATATTGCAACACAAAATGTGCAATTTGTACTGCAGATACAGTATGAAACTTTCCCGTAATTATATAATTTAGACTGTAGTGTAGACCATCTGCCACAACCAAGGGACAACAGAAAGACACTGTGTGTGCGTGTGTGTGCATGCGTGTGTGCGTGCGTGTGTGTGTGTGTGTGCACGCTTACCAAGCTAATGATGACAGCAGTGGGTTGTTTTTAGAATTTTGCATTATTTCGTCTCCATATTCACACCTGTGTGACTCAATATTATCTGTTATTGATGACTGTGATATGGTGTAGACACACACACCCACACACACAAACACACACATTTGACCATAATATCAACTCAAAGGCAGCGGCCATGACTATACAGTGATGTTGTATTCAGTTTGGTGAGGCTGTTTTCCTTTGGCTGCACCCTCTCACACAGGGATCGTCGGCTTCATCAAGCACAGAGAATCAACTCGGCTCAGCGTACTTCCAAACATTAAACAATGTTTGGCTTTGCGGGTATTTTTGTGTTGTTGCAGCCTTTTGTTGAGAGGAGAATTCCGGTGACTCATGAAGCAAGAAAAGAGACTTTGAACTGCAAGTACACAACAAAAAATATCTTAGCCATGTCACCAAGTCAGCTGGGAGTTGGTGCTCTTTGAAATAAACCTATATATATATAAATCTTTGCAGTTCAGACTTTTTATTGATTCTGAAGCATCTCTTAAGTTGTGCTTGTAGTAAAAGGTTTGTCTGGGCCTGAATATACTGTCCCTGGTGGTGAAGAACATTTAACAAGAGCACAACCTCTCTCTCACAACAGAATCTAACGCCATGCATAAGATTAATACCAACAGTAAAAAAAAACACTTCCGTCAATGTTACAATGATTTCCAGTTCCAGTTATTGCTGATAACTTTATGTGTCTTAAATCTAGCGTTCAGGATAATATTTGGGAGTTTTGATAGACTGGGAATGCTTTAAAAATATTGGGTGCTCCTGGGCGCTATAGTGAAGCATAGAGTGGACGCTCTGGGGTCCAGAGGGTTAGTGAAGTAAAAGTGGCAATAGAATTATTTCATGAATTCAAAATGTCACTTAGGGAAAGGTACAAAATTAGCATGAATTTGAAAAATGTAATTGACAGGTTGGTATGTGATTGCAACAGTGGAAATGCAGATGACACAAATACATTGATTCTGGGTTTAAAGACGGGTTGGTCTAGAATTTCTTAATATGCTTTAAGACAAACAGTATTTTTAATCTAAAATGTGTGCACAAGTGCATTAAAAAAATGATTTATCCTAAATCCCAAAGGATTTACAGACAGGTGTTTGTGCGACAGAAATCTTGGATTCACGTTTGTAAATCGTCTCTGCAAATAGGAAATGAGAAAATAAAAATGATTGATTTTGTAACAAACGTGTAAAAGTCAGGAAAACATCTTTGCAGATGTTTCAGAAAATAAAATATAATACAAATACAAAGATGTTTCTCCTATTTGAAACTGCTGTGAAAGAGATGTAGCTGGTATGTGTTTACCAGCTACATCTTCACTGCCTTTGTTGGCACATTTTGGTGCTGATGCATGTTACCACCGTCTGTAGACAAGTTGAATTGTGAAAGTGTGAACCCACTGGATATATTTAAGGAGGTTAAGGAGGTATTTTTGGTAGTTTTCCTAACCCCAACCAAGTGGATTTTGTGCCTTCACCTAACGAGAATATTAACACTGTGTACTGTGACATGAAAATCCAAAACTGAACCTAAAGAAATGTAAAATTGCAACGTAAAAATAAAGAACGCACTGTGCCAACATTTATTTCGGCGATTGGGTTTTGAAACTTTCACTCCATAGCGCATAGTGCGAACAAAGTTGTCTGACTGCTCCATGCAGAGATTTTAACTTTCTCGTCCTTTTGGTATTTAGACTTAGACGACTTTATTGATCCTTTTTGGAGGTTCCCTCCGGGAAATTGAAGCTCCATGTCACACACACACACAGCACTGTTACACACATATACAGTAAAATAGGTATACATATAAGTAAATAAATATAAAAAAACACTGTAGGAATAGGAATAAATATATACGTGTGTATATAATATATATAAACTGTACCCAGATACACAGTATCTGATATGGTTGTTATTGCACATGGCCATTGTAAAAGTCCTTCAGTCTCTCTGTTCATCTGTTCGTTCATCTGTTCGCCCTCCTCCCCCCAGTGAGGAGTTCAGTTTGATGGCACGGGGAACAAAGGAGTTCCTCAGTCTGTTTGTCCGGCTCTTTGGGAGGAGCATCCTGTCGCTGAACCGGCTCCTCCGGCTGCTGATGACAGTGTGCAGAGGGTGGTTGGCATTGTCCAGAATGCCCTGCAGTTTTTTGAGGGTTCTCCTCTCTGCCACTGTCACCAGGGGGTCCAGCTTCATGCCAACTGAGGCGGCCCGCCTGACCAGCTTTTCCGACCTGGAAAGTTCTGCCTGTGATGTGCTCCCACCCCAGCGTAGGAAAGAACGCTGGTGACCACAGACTGGTGGAACATCCACAGGAGCTTCCTGCAGATGTTGAAGGATCGTAGCCTCCTCAGGAAGTACAACCTGCTCTGAGACTTCTTGTACAGCTGCTTAGTGTTGCTCATCCAGTCCAGCCTGTTGTCCAGCCGCACTCGAAAAGTCCAGGAAGAGGATCCTGACTGTGACTGGAGATTGTATGGAAGTTGCGTAGAGTCTTTAGAAATGTTCTGTGACCATAACTCTCAAGAATGGTTTCATGTAATTGAACATCCAAAGAGTCACTAATATATTTCTCACAAACCACACACAGCAGATCTCACTGGTAAACACACCCCTTACTCCCACTCTGTCATGCGTATTACCAAGAAATAATGTTGCTGACAACATTTTGTCTTATCAGCAATGACGTCGTACTCCCCTAAATATATAGATGTCACAGATTCTTTGTCTAGTACACAGACAAATACCAGACCACAAATTAATCAAGTTAAGAAACATTTCTCATGCTGTTAAAAGTACACTTGTTCCAGCTATTGTTGTAATACATGCTACAATTCATTAACAATTGTTACGCCCCTGGTCTAGGGGAACCAGAGACATGACATGATGTGCTTACCCCCATTCTTTTCACTCCCAAGAAAGCCAGTGTCACAGGGAATTATATTTAGAGTAGTCTTTTATTTAGCTTCAGAGGGAGACAAAGCCAACACAACAAACAAAATAAGCTGTTTCCTTATCTTACTTGCACAAATCAAAAGATATTAACAAAAGGACAAAATCGTACCTAACTCCTAAATGAGGAAAAACAGGCGAAAAGGGGTTAAAGAAAAAGGCTTCTCCCTCCTACTGGGCTACCACACAGTTTTCTATTTACAAATTTACAAATGATCAGACTGCCATTCATAACACACACAAACGGTAGTCAAGCTAGACACTGGTCCAAGGTGGAAGTGGAAGAATTGGTGGAGAGGAAGACTGCAGTCAGTCGGTGCTTCAAGGGGCTCCTCTCCTGCCTCTGACCAATGCTGGGTGGTATCCATTATTTATCACTTAACGTTGTAATATGATGTAAGAAACCTTCCTGCTTCTTCGTTTTCCCTTGCTTAAGCTTGCTGTGAACACAAACCCAGCACTGCTTTTACTGTGAAATATTTGCAAGAGGTGAAAATGTTTTAAATGTAGCTCCAATAAATGCAACAGGAGAAAAATTCAAACCATATATTAAACTTGAAATTGCATGTACTTAAATCTATGAGAGAAAAAGTTTAAACAGGATAAACAATAGGGATGTTGTGCCGTTTTCTTGCTAAATGTAACCATGTTGCAACACTGAGGTATGAATGCATGTCGAGTCAAGCTGGCATATAGAAAACTTCAGCATGCGTATTTCAAAGCTGTACAGCTGATCAGTCTTCAGTCAGTGTGTTGTTTTCTTGTGAGAAGGCCGGATTTGTCTGACATACTCACCACCACAAACCACAATGCAGTGGGACAGTTGACAGCAACATCCTCTATTCTATCTGCTGGCTGTCTGTGTGTTAGCGTGCTGTAGCTGCCACAGAAGTCCAGCTCTGAAAATGCTGGAGAGCTCTTTTTCCAAAAGGTAAGTGTTGATTTTCATTCTGTTTATCTGAAATGTATTGACTTTACAGGATTATACAGTTAAGACCATGGCTCACTGTGGTTTTTAATGAAAGCTTTTGTAAGAAAGCTGGTCTGGCTACCAGTGAAATGGTAGACTTATAGAGACTGCACTCCTCATATACATTAGAGCAATTGTATTGAATGGCAATAAACAAATGCATCTGCATATGTGGCTTTAATGTTTAATCAAGTATTCAACAAGAGAAAAAAAATGCTATAATGTCATCGCAATCTTTTTTTCTGCTTGCCCCTATGACGAAAAGCACAAAACAGCCATGTCAGTAGTACTAAGGATTAGTTTTTCAATGCAGTAAAATATCTACATTTCCAGTGAAAGTGAAAACTGAGTAAACCAGGAGGATTTATGTGTTTAATATTACATTCAGGTTTGTCTATGTTTATGTGATCACATATCTCACACACTATGAGTGAAAATCTCTACATACATTTCTAAACTACTTCTTTTGTCTCAGTTAACCTTACAATCATCTTATATTTTGCTTTTGGAAACATTATTGGCTCAACAAACATAAAAGTACAAAGTACTTTCCCCATATATTTCCCATAACATATATCATTAAAGCATCTACAGTATAAGACCAGTGACCTGAGCCTGAAGTTTGAATTGTGCTGTTAGACTCATGTAAACTCTCTTCATGTCAAAACATGTAGAGGCGCAGCTTCAAAATCAAATAGGAAAGCCAGTAACAAGTTTAGGTGCAAACCAATTGAAATGTGGTGTCAGTGCATTTGAGCTAAATGCATATATTGTATATATATTTCTATTTATTTCACATAGGCATTATTTATGCCTCTGAAACTGTGCGAGACTTCATATTGTTAGTTTTAAATAATGTAGAACATGTCAGTTTTAACACTGAGTTCATTGTTGGTATTGGTCTTGTTGTCAATTATCGCGTGTCGTCATTGAGGACAGTGGTAACACGCAAAAAGCAGGTGTTATAAAGTGCATACTTCACTGTTTGCACACTACAGCCTAAGCTGACTCCATTTCGGAGCAACTCTTAAATCAACACTATCTTACATAATGTAAAGAGTCTTATCCTGTCCAAGACTCACCACAAACTCAGTAGACCATAGCCAACACTCTGATAAGAGTCATGTGACAGGAAAAAGAGCACCAAGGTGCTAAATTATTAATATTCACTTTAACCAAATACAGAATACTTTCAGTCTTACTTGAAATGTCGTAGTGTTTCCTACACTACAGCATTGAGGAGTCACACAACGCAATTTAAAACACAGGCTCGGTGGAGGTTTGTTTCTTCTTCCACAATGTGTTTTGAGTGTAATTTCAGGTTCTGTTGCTGAAAGCTGTGCAGGTTTCACATTCAGCCTGTCAGCTTTTTAGCTTTCTTGATCATGTAGATGGATTGCTGTATATACCATGAGGGCTTTGTAGTAACTAATTTAATAGGCTACATATCAGTATCCAGAATATGTTAACATACGTTGCACTTTTCCCAAACAAATGTTTTAGTGGGTGCAGTTTGTGGTTGTGGAGGTTTGTAATGGATGCAGATCCTAATGGAGACTCCCTTTGCTTTCAACAGTTATCTCTAACTCAGGGAAGTCAGCTAATGAGGAATGGCTACATTACTGGGCAAAAAAGAGAGTCAATGCTCGTTGGAAACTTCATTGTGTGCATTGTACACACTCATTATGTGTTATAATGTGGCAATGCTATGCTTATGATCTAACTAAGTTTAGGCACAAAAACACTTGGTTAAATATTAGGGAAAGACCATGGTTTGAGGTATAATGATCTCTTGCAGATATGGAGTTATTAGCAAAGTGCTTTCTGATTCATATTCAGTAATCGATGGTACTACTGATATGCAAAAGGTGCAATAAAGATGTCCATTTTCTCTTTTGTCCTTGCAGTGAAAAGACTCCATGGCTAAGGGCTCAACGATGGTTGTGTTTTTTTATGCTGATCCTCGTGATAGGAACTTCAATATTAATAATCAACAATTCAAACATGCAAGTGTCATGGTCTTTGAACGTTTGGAGAATAAGGTCTCAAAGCAATATGACCACTTCAGTCAACAATGTAAGTATGCTAACTGGCTGCATTGGAAAAGAAAGGCAGCTATCAAACTGCCCAACTGAAGAAATCAGGAATACATCTTTTGTTTTTGTTATTTTGCTGCTGTTACCTTTAACATATAAGTACATTTTCAGAGTTTCACCTGTTTAAAAGAAAAAAAAAAAATTCCCAATTTAGGATTAAAATAGTATATGAAATTTTTAAAAAGTAAATTAAATTAAAATTGATTAGCGAAATCTCATTTCAGAAGCTGAAATTTAAACATATATGCTAACAAGTTGCTTTTTAGTGAACTAAAGTTGACTATTTAGTATTTATTTAGTAGGGATGTCCATATGGGCATTTTTTCACTGATCGGGGATCAACAATTTAGAACGTGGACCCAAGCACGATTTTTATTTTTTTTTTACATCAGAGCACAATTTGTGGCAGAACGCAGACACATGCGTAATGTTACTCTGGCAAACCTGTGGATAACATTTCTGCAGTGTGGAAATATTTGAAATTAGAAAGTGAAATCTTGCATGTACTAGAACACTCTGTCACGTGGGTGCATATAGAGCACCATCCAATGCACACATGGCAAGACAGTGAAAAAGCCAAACTCCAAATTGTTAAAGTTACTGGGATTAGTAACTGTAATGTATTCACTGAATTTCAAATTGATCTTGTGTACATTTTTAATACTTAAACACCTTTTTATTAACAATTATCAAAACGGTAAGTGACGAAGAGGAAGATGAGAGACTAGAGGAAAATAGCAGAAAGATCCTGAAAGACACAAACACGTCACAATAAATAGCTGAATCTGTATCAAACTGTACAGTCAGTAGGAAACCACAGAGTGCATAAATAGTCTGACATTCATGTATGCACAGAAAAGGCAGCACAGGCACGCAGAGTTTGCTGACATAAAGTGTGAGGGGCAGGGGGTAACCACATCAACACACAAAATAAACATTCATATAAAAGCGGCTCAAACATGGTCACAAACTTCTTCCATAGCAACAACCATTTACATAAGGCCACTGAAGAAGTGACTTATACATGGAAATTGTTACACAGAGCCCCTTTAAACTGACAAGTTACCTAGAAAAAAGCAAAGATAAATCCTATGCTACTGGAGTGCCACACTCAAAAAATCCCAATCTCCTCTGCTTGCACAGATCTCCCCAGCCGACCCCTCATCATCAAAATACTTTGTACCATACCCGCACCAGTACCATTTTATATTGGATGAACCCTACAGATGTCGGCAGGAAAGCCCATTCTTGGTTCTTATGATCCCAGTCTCACCCCAAAACAGAGAGGCTCGTGATACAATCCGCAACACATGGGGCAAAGAAGTCTCAGTGCTGGGCCGAGCAGTCAGCCACTACTTCCTGTTGGGAATGTCCAAAGAGGAAGATGAGACAGAGCTCCTTAAAGAGCAAGTGAGTTGTTTCATTTTTATCTCTTTCAACCATCATAAAATCTGATGTTATCCATACACTATGTATAGCTACTGCGTATAGGGGGAAATCCAAATGCATTTCTGTTCTTGCTGTTTCAACATAAATAGGCCAACAAGAATGAGCTGCAGAAGATACGGAGAAAAAATAAATTCCTCATGGTAATCAGAGCAGAGAAAGAAAAGAAAGTTGAGATCAGGTTAGGATCAGCTTTGTCAGGTTATAGATGTTGGCTTATCAGTAAGAATAAGTGAATGCTGTAACATGAGGGCAATAATCAAAGAATGTGTCAGACTGCTTTCTGGCCTATGGAAGCGCATTGCATTCACTGGATAAAAAAAAAATAGACACCTTACCTCGTAATTACGAGAAAAGATCTCGTAATTATGAGATGAGGAAAGGTGCCATAGCCGTGGTTTGCGTTTGCTTGGTCAAATCAGCCGCACCTTTTTTTCTAGCGTGCAAATCTACTAACATTTACGGTAATCGTAATGAAGCCACTCTGAAGAGCTGCTGGTAGTGACTGTGGGGCAGACTGCAGTCTCACAATCAGACCCATGAAACATAGGATATTTTTACAGTACATACAGTACTTTTTTCCACATCAAAGTTGGGTGAAATATATGCACTCTTGTTCTTTGTTAAAGCGAAACTCTCGCCAAAATGCAACTTAGGCTTTATTTGTGAATGTATATGAGTCAAACCTTTGTGTAAAAGCATAATTACGACAAAAGAGTGTGTGTACACAGAGTTTACTAAAAAGAGAGTTTTTGATCTACTCACCCTATCTGCCCATATCTATCATATGGAACTAAGCTTGAGGAGCAGTCCACCATTACTCTCCTTCCTGATGATCACACTCGGGGATCAATAACTTTTGACTGCCATGACGGCCTCGCGCTAGACTTGCAGCAGCTAAGGTGAGTAGATCAAAAACTCTCTTTTTACTAAACTCTGTGTACACAAACAATGTTCTCAATGTTCGTGTTCATGTGTAGAGGAGGAGAAGGATACCTTCGCGATACGTTCAGTTTATTACCGGAAATAATTACTGTAAAAGTGTCATATGTTTCATGGGTCTGATGATCTCATAATTACAAGATCCTGATCTCGTAATTATGAGATCTTTTCTTGTAATTACAAGATAAGGTGTCAATTTTTTTTTATCTAGTGAATGCGACGTGCTTCCGTACTGGCCTGTCTCTTCATGCACACAAACCTTAAAGCTACACTAATCTTTTATGGGACCAATTAATGATGTGTACTGTGAAGTGGTCACTCGTAGAAATAAACTAAAAGAATTATAACCTACTGTTTCAGGTCCCCTCAACCTTACAGAGATTTTTAACGTTTTTCTGCATCTTTGGACTTGTTTTTGGCTTTCCAGGATTTAACAAGCACTTTCATTAAGGAGACTGCTGTTCGTGTCCGATGGGAAACCAGAGTCAACGGTGACTTCATTTAAATTAGTAACATTGTTAAACTACGTTGTGAACATAACATAACCTCAGTTTTAACTAGGCTATAGAGTAGGTAGTTATTTTAACCTAAACCAGAGTGTTTATGTAAACCTAACCAAGTAGTTCTCTTGCCTAAACCGAACCAAACTGTGGGCAAACGGTGACGGTCCAGTATGACTGCTGCTGGTATGCTTGTTGTCGTGTTGTTTTGATAACAGTGATATATGTTGTTTTGGGAGTTGCTGCAAATCAACCTATTTGGTCATTTTGGTATAAGAATGTGCTGAAAAAGACAGTAAAAGTTGTACCTGCTGTCATAAGGTGGCCACTATCCCAAAGTGGCCAAAACATCTGTTAACTGCTGCTTTCAACCAAGTCTCCTATCTCCCCTTCTGTAGGTGTTACAGGAAAGCCAGAGACATCATGATATTCTCCAGAGTAACTTCTTGGACAGCTACAACAACCTCACCATTAAAACCATGGCCATCTTTGAATGGCTCGACTCCCATTGCCCCAACACCTCCTATGCCATGAAGATCGACTCAGACATGTTCCTTAATGTCCACAACCTCGTTGACATGCTTTCGACAGCCCGCCAGAAACTCTACATGACAGGATTGATTGCAAGGCATGCTGCTGTTCTTCGAGACCATAATTCGAAGTGGTTTATGCCTGTTTCAGCATTCGCTGAGTCTACATACCCACCATACGCATTGGGGCTGGGCTATGTGTTTTCACTGGATTTATCCAAGAAGATACTGGAGGCATCTAAACATGTTAAAGCGATTTATATTGAGGATGTGTACGTGGGACTGTGTATGAGATATTTAGGAATCGCACATACAGATCCTCCTCATGGTGGTTTGTTTAGGGCAACAATCCCTGGTTCAACAACAAACTGTTACTGGACCTCTGTCGTTACAACAATATTAGGTAGCTCTAACCAGCTCTCAGAGGTTTGGAAAACATATCAGACTCAAGTACAAAGTGGCTGCTAAAATGTCACTCTGCTGACATGACCGCCTTGATGATCCATTATTTTACCTTTGAAGTATGGTTTTGGCCTTCTGACACATATAAGCATTTTGCAACTGAGTAAAATGTGTTAATATTTTAGGTGTTTGCAAAGATTTCACAGATGATTGTAAAGATGCAAATCATTTAATGTTTTTCAGCTGGAGAGCAATTTTTAAAACTGCTCTTGTAGCCATGCAGTTCAGTTTGCATGTCTAGTACATGTAAAATGCAACACACGTAAACTGTGCAATAACAGCAAGTAAGCAAGCCTAGTATTAACCACACTGTAAAATGATGGACTTTTCTGCACCTTGTGGCCTTACATGCGAAACATTTACTTCAATATTCTATTTATAAAGTAAATTTAATGGCATGAAGATTATGATGACTTGTATACAGAGATAAAAGCACAAAATGTCGAACACTGACTTTCACCACAAAAACTTACAAGAGGAAGAGGCCAACCATACACTACTGCTACATAGATAAGTGCAGCTCATTGATCTGACAGTTCACGCGGTGCGCTGCAAAACAACAGTTGAAGGGACTAGACCTGTATACTAATGACATAATACAAGTAAAACAAAAATACGTATTTATCCTCCTCTTACCAAGTGCTGAGTTTTGGAGATACTATAAACTATTTTATTTTTGCATCACCGCACAGAGGAAGGGGTGTATCTAACCATGGACAATTGGCTAGCTGGCTATCTCAGCTAACCATGTTAGCTAATATTACAGCTTTGCCGAGGGGGACTACATTAATGTGATACGGTTGGTGGATGTTTTTCTGTGAAAAAGAAAATGGTTCCAACATGAAACTAACTATTCAACCAACAACAAAACCATCTAGATGGATAATCAGTGGAAGATGAACCCCAGAAAAAGCCCCATTAACTTTCAATGAATTCTCAACATTTTCCTTAATTTCTCAGGGAATAATGCATGGATACTGAAGGGAAAACAAACAGGTGAATTTAGTTGGCTGGTATTTATGTGTGAGTACAAAAGGGGACTATTGGGCCCTGGCGGAGGTATGCACTCTACTGAGTGCCATTCTGGTTATGTATGTGTTTTGAGTTTGAGTTGTTGCAACCAGAATATAATTTCAATACAGAATGTGCAATCATTTTCTCGCTCATTAAAGTTTTAACTTAAAACATGTATGTGTTGCTAAGAATCTCTTGCACCCTTCTCAACTGTGAGAGAAGAAGGATCTGATAATACAGTTAGGTTGTTTTTTACATGTTAAGGGAAGTAACTGAATCAGAGTGAAAAATGTGCCACTTCTTTGAACCAACTGATGAATGTAGCTGATATCTTAGATAACATGTTCTGAGTATAGATATAAAGTGCAGTAACTATAATGCAAGGCATTATTTTTGAAGTAATTAAGTAGGCTACTGTAGAGCAGTTTCACATGTCTTTATACTGTTGTCTGGTATATGCAAAGATATTTATGCAAGTAGGCTTTGACAAAGGTAATTGGCAATATGAAAGTTTGAAAAATGTACTGAACAGCTTCTCTTTTCTCCTGAGTAACAAAACCCCAGAATCTTTCTGGAAGCCATTCATTTACATTTAGTTTTTAGCTGCAGAATGGTAGCTTAATCGGCCTTCGAAATCTCAAATGGTGCAATGTGTGATTCACAGAAATCAGTCAGGCCTGCAGCCAATAAAGGACTTTAAAGTATATCAATCAACAAGCTTTCAAACTGTGATGGATGAAAATATTCATTTCATTTTATGCAGCTCACTTAACTTCACAATGGTGAGACAATTGGTTCATAAATTATTAAGGAAACACTGATATTCTATGTATGTATACATACATTTAAATGTATGTTTCATATATTAATATAAATGTGAAAAATATTTGTCTGTTTATAGTTTTTGGTTTGTAGGGTAAAACACAGCTGAAACATTTGAGCCCTCACGTGTAAAAGTTGATGACTTGGTCAAAGTATATTAAATACAATATTCGTGAGATATTTTTTATACATTAGTACTTGCCCCTTTATGGCTTCCTTAAACGTCATTTAAACAATATTCTACTTGTTGGAGTACATTCTGTCCTATTTCTATCATTTATGGAAAACGTTGTTGTGCTTTTGATGTGTAACAATCTTGTTGATTGTCAAAAATCTTGCTGCAGTGAGACACAACAAACTTAACCTCTTCCTCTTCCTCTTCCTGTCTGCTCTATCAATAAGTGCATATCTGTTTTGCAACTGGTTGTAACATAGATCTGCTTTTCTCGAGAACAGACAGACAGGAGTGACATAATTGGTACATAAAATGTTGCACTGCCTAATCGGATAACATATCTGAGTTTACAAGAATTTGAATCAAATGCCACGTTTGTGTGCAAATCTCTCCTTATTCCACTTGAATATAAAAACTACAGGACTCCTGTTTGGAAAACAGTCATTTAGATAATTTGCACATACAGGAAGAAAAGACCACTCAACACCTACACATAAGTTTTTAGAAACACCGCACTGGCAACACTGGCTTCAAAGAGATCTGAAAGCAGCCTCCCTCTATTTCCGATACTGTTTACAGAGTAATGTCAGCCATGGTTTGAGTGATCTGCAAACGTGAGCAACATCGCCCTCTTGTGGCAGGCAGTCGAACGAGAGAACGGAAAAGGGGTAGAAGAAGGAAATTAAGAGATTATGAGTGAAGCATTTTGAATATGACCTGTGTATGAGATCCTGTGTTCACGTTCCTTGACGGTGATGCTAAATATGAGTTAATTATTATCAGAAATACATCTACCTTTATCATGCATGCTGATCTGTTTGTATGAGACCATTTTGCCTCTGACAGATGAACCACTCTACACTACGTCCTGACTAAAAGTCCTGTCATATGATGGGGTTTTTTTTGTGTCAAAGCATTTGTGTGTCTATAAAATTTTTAAAAGCCCAGTCTGGGTCTCTACATGACAGAAAAGCAGATAAAAAGACACTGAGTTAGACGGATAAAGAGACGTGCTCAGTCGGCCTGTCAGAACTACTTCAGCATGCCTCTGCAGGAAGGAAAGCAAAACTGTGCGTGCGTCTGGTTGTGTGTTTTTGATGGTTTATACTTACAAGGACCAAATATTCTCAAACAGATATAAAAAAAAACATCAAAGAAATATATAATATACATATATATATATATAATATGAGGACATGTTGCTCTAACAGCTGACTACTCTTGCAAGTCCAAGATTAAACTGTCGGTTCTTTAGTGACCTCAACTAACACAGTCTGTGCCTCCATATATTCCCAATGCCTACGAGCTAGACTTGGAACATGCCTGTTCTGCTTTTCTACTCCAGCCACTCTGCCACTCTTGTGTTTTCTAACTGTTGTGCCTTTTACAGCCACTCTCTTCGCAAATCCCCTCTAAGATGGATGGCTCTGAGGATTCGAGAGGCTTCCAAATTCCCATAAACTGGTCACAAAAAAGTTTGTGACCAGTTTTGGCCTGAGAATCAGCTCCAGTTAGCCGAGTGACGGCTAACACTAGCTCAATGTCAGCATCTGGAACCCTGGATTTAGACCGTTGAGCCAAGACATCTAGTCTACCTGGTGGCAGTGTCCCTACCACTGACTGCGTAAAATATGGACAGAATTTCCAAGTCTGATAAACAAAGCCATTCTAGAGAGCTTTAAACCTGATTTTTTAGTAATCTTTCGTTAAAGTGGATTCCATAAAATTTGTATCAAAAAAAGGTATCGTTCAGTCAAGTCAAGGTATTGGTACCAGTATCAACGTTATTTTTAACTAAACCCTGCCCTAGGTATTGCCATGGTGTGTAGACTGGATCTTAGTAAGATCCAATCAGGACATCCTATATTGTCAATTTGAGGCTTCAAACAGTAGTCCATAAACCAGTGGGTGATGTCACTGTGGGTTTAAACTTCCATCTTTCCAATGAAATCACGTTTAATTCCACTTTCCTTGAACCTGTCTTACTGTACACTTTCCACAATGTATGTTGTGTGGTGTAGACTTGCTGATATCAGTACAGGCATCTGGTTTGATGTGACAAATTACAAGAAAATGTTGCTAAGTCTTCCAGGATGACAATGCACCCAGCCACAAGAAGCCACTGAATGCATTGATAGTTTGAATCATATGCTCATGCTTTACCAGTCACCAGATCCTAATTAAATATTTCTCCACCACAATCAACAAAACACCAATCGAGGGAATAGGTTTTAGAGATTCAGAGTTGGAGAATCTACAAAAATGAGCACTGGAGCTGCTCTGGATTCTTGTCCTGGTCCAGCACCATAAGACACTTCATGTTGTTTTTTTCTTTTAATTTACCCTTTATCGTGTTGTCTAAATATATGTAGTTAACTTTTTCTTTTTTTTTACCAGCTGGGAACGAACGCTTCTTTTCAACCACACTTCGCCTCACACTGATGACACACATTCACACTTAGAAGCTGTCCATCCCACAGTTTTCTCTACAACTGGTCGGTCGAGGGCACGCCAGCAGTTGGTATGTCACGTCGGGGGTAAAAGGGGAGACTATAGGGGATTTGAGCTGGACCCAAACGCGGTTTCTCAAAGACAAACAGGCAGGGTAAAGGGGAAACAAAGAGCGAGCTTTATTAAACAAAAGCTGATGAAAACAACAAAAGGGGAACAAGGCCAGAACTAGACTAAAAGTAACAAAAAAACAAAGTCCAACAGAAAAGATCTGTACAAAGTACAAATAAAAAAAAAAAATGCAAAGTTCAAATCAAAGAAGCAAAATGCAAGAAAACAAAACCAAGAAACACAAACCTAAGACACGAGAGGGAGCAAGGCAAGGCAGGAACATGAACACTTGACCAGGGCTGATGCAGACATGAACAAAGCCAACAGTGACATGAACCAGGGTGACAAAGACAATGAGCGGACGAGGAGTGCTGGGCAGACACAGACTAAATACACAGACACTAATGACAAGACGAGGATAAGGTGAGGAGGGAGGAGGCCAGGTGAGGTAACGAGGAGGGAAAAAGCACAGAGGACAAACACTGGCAGACAGAGGGAGACAAACACAGAGACACTGACAAGACACAAGAGGGCATGGAAATCAAAACTTAAGACACAAGACATAATACACAGAAAACAAGCATGACATGGTAATGTATCTCTAAAGGAAAGTAACTCCTATTGATCAGCTGGTCATAATTAGATTTTAAACTTTATAAAAATACACGGCTGCTTCCAATGTCCCGTCTTTCTTAACATTTAAAAAACTATACTACGATCTATCAAGCTTACTAATGACACTGGCTTGAAAGGTCTGAGGGTTGAAAGGTTGAATCGTTGAACCTTTAGAACTTTTGATTATTTTAAGTTTTAAGAAAGACTGAATTAAGAATATAGTAAAATTCACTTTGCCTTGCTGTTTGGTTCTGTGGAACTGTCCCTGATATCTTTACCTTGCAAAACAGCGGGATTCAAACCATCTGACATCTGACGCTCTTATCATTGTTCTATGTTTTATTCCTGCATTTGTGTGTGTGTTCATGCATGAACACAAGTGCCCTCAGGAAACGTGGACAAGTGGAATGTCAACTTCCTCTTGACACAGAATACGTAAAAGGAAAAAGTCAAGAAGGGATGGAGATTTGGAGAGAGACGGACGGACAAACGGCCTCTATCACTGTGGAATTTTCTTATTCAATTGTTACCCAGAATGTTGTCTTGTTTAGGTTGGATATGAGTCTAAAAATGTGTGTCTGAGTGTGTGTTTGTGTGTGTGCATAGGCAGCTGACCCTGATGTGAACAGGGCCACTGTGTGATACCACAGAGAGACCATTCTTCACTGCGACACAAACACACTCTAACACACACACAAACACACACAGGCAGTACACACTCACAGCCATACACTCTCTTCCTCGCTCACTCTTAATTTGTCACATTCACTTACACACAAACACACATACAGAGGGTGCAAGAGAGTCACTTTCCATCGTCCTC